>JAKCPI010028921.1:0-18414 GCA_023213315.1 Euborellia annulipes | reverse complement strand
AAAAAACAGTTCATTCGTTTTCTATGTTAAAATATAAATAATTGTCATTTCAATGTCTTTTGTCGGTACTAAAATATCTCAGAAGCCATATGAGATAGAGTCATGAAATTTTAAGTAAATTTGTCAAATGTCCTAAGGAATAGTTTAATTCTTAGAGTTTTTTATTTAAATTTTTATTTGCCAAGGCACGGGAAGGTGCCATGACTTAGAAAGATGTCATATAGCGACTAAGGCCCATTCTACAAAAGGGCTTTTGGCGGGTTTTAAACGCGTTGAATATTTTGCCTATTATACAAGAGCGTTTTTGGCTAGTTTCATTTAAACTCCTTAGTTCTGTTTGACTCGAGCTTTTGAAGCGTTTAAAACGCGGCTTTAAAAACCTGCTCGTGTAGAATGGGCCTAAGGAGATCGCAGAGGGTGAATGAAGTCGTATAAAAATTAAAGACTATATTTTTGAATTTTTATTCTTGTGATTTAGATTGATCTCAGGCGAATTTTTTTTATCTTCAATTTTTCACTACTGCTTCTCTTCTGTTCGTGACTTGTGAGAAGTCAGTTCGAAGGGAGTCAATTTCTTTGGGACGCACGCAACGTCGCCTTTAAAATGAACCCATCTCACAAAGCCGAACAACAGCAAATAGAGTGAAGTGACTTGTCTAATAAAATGATCAGGCTTTTCTTGTTACCAATACAAAATAATTGGATCTACAATCTAATTTCTAGATGTGTTTCTTCTCTTGGATTGGATGAGATGCTTTTAATTTTGGAATTCGTATTAAAAAACCCCCCCCCCCCCTTAATTTATCAAACATAAATTAATCTAACAGGCTTATTTCATCATTAAAAAAAAAGGGACTTTCTCTCTTACAGTGGTGTAGGAATTTTTTAAGGAACGAAGGGACCCGAACAACTTTTTGGCACCGTAGCAGAGTGGTAGAGTTCTCGCCTCTTGTCCATAAATTGATCCCTGGGCCTTAGAGGTAGAGTTCTCGCCTCTTGTGCATAAACTGCATTTACTGGTCGGCGGGCCAAAAAGGTTGAGAAACGCTGCTCTATGCTATTCATATATAAAAAATTCAAAATACTTATAAATAATAGCGTTGATTCTTATCCCATGAAGCCCACATTTTTAAATTATTAATACGAAACAAATGAATTTGAAAAAAAAATTAAATTTTGTCTATATAAAAATTTTAATTTGACATTTTTCCGGATGAATAATTAAAGAGCGAATGCTGGAGCCCACCTGTATACACATAAACAGGCCTTGTTTCGTAAAAGCGCACAATGAGAGACTGATTTGCATGATTAAATTTTAGATGGTAATTTTTATTCTTGCGTCTCTATTTGAGTAGTAATAATTTTAATAAAATTTGCTTTTGCTATTGGTCTGGTACTTTTTACAATTGGATAGTTAAAAGGAAATTGAAAAAAAGTTAAAATTTTTTTTTTTTTTTAGAATATGAAAGTTTAAAGGAAAACAAGAATATTCTTTTTTTTTTTGTTTGAGTAGACGGTGGTTTTTATTAAAGCGAAATGAGATTATCAAGCACCAATCAATTGTCTAGAACTCTTGGAAATTTTTAGATTAAAGCGAGGATTTACGTTTCATTGAATAATGAAATATAGGAAGGAGCATTATTGGTAGAACTTCTCTTGTATTATACCAATTAGTTGTGTTTTTTATTTTTTACTTTTACTGTAAAAGACCAATAATACTCTATTCTACTTTTCATTGCTCACTGAAACGTTAAATTCTCGTTTTGATGTAAAAATTTCAGAGAATTTAATTTAGATAATTGATGATCATGATTTAACGAGTAATCAGCAATCTTTTTTACGTTCTCTTAACAATATAATATAATATAGAATGAGAGAAAGTATTGAATTCAGGTCAAAAACAACAATAAAATTCCTAATAAGTTGATGGAAACTATTTTTTAGATTCCAGGATTAATTTTATTAAGGGGCTACGGGAGCGAAGTGGTTAAGCATGTTTTTCCCGCTAAGATGGCGTTGTGTGTCATTAAAAGTATGCCCAAATATCAAGTAATTCAAAAATTTGGCAAGAGATGTCAAAATAGTAGCTAATATTATTTAATGCATTTGGTTGATTTTCATTGATCTTTTAATTAACAATAAATACTTTATAAATGTTATTATATAATATGTATCTTTTATAAAAGCATAAAAATATAGGCCAGATATAGGCCAAAAGGGGATCGATGTTAGACTAGCCTGCCATCTATTGCAAGAATGCTGAACTAATTTGACAGTTGAATTTTAAATAAATCATCTAAGCTTATTTTAAAAAATTTCTTAATTAATATGTGATTAATAATAACAATAAACAATAAATTCATTTTTAAATTTAAAAAAAATTAAAGATTATTGGGACAGATTGTTTTTTGTATTTGCTTGATAACAAAAAAATTAATTACGATAATTTTTTTATAAGTCATTAAAAAAATTATAGCTCGATGTCCCAATAATCTCTTATGAATTTAATTCATTTAAAAATAAACCGCATTGAAAAATTCCTTATAATAGTCTAGTTTTTTTTAAAGTACGTTTAGACGTGGCTCCTGAACCCCCTTAAATATAAGCTAAATTCAAAATTTTTTCAAATATAAATATATACTATATTGAGAGAAGATAAAAAAATATAACAAAAAGTAAGCAGTAAAGAAATGGGAAAGGAAGTGATTATGTTGGTATTTTTGTTTCCACTTCCTTACTTCAGGGACGAAAAAATTATATGAATGATGTGTTACTAGCAGCTTAAAAGCATCTCTGCTAATTATATTCAAGTATAAGACAAAGTAATTATTATAAAATAAGCTTAAATAAGAAAAAAATTTTCTATCCGATGTTAAGTTATATTTAAATAGCAAAATAAAATTTGATTACTTGATAACAAATTTATAGAAAAACTATTAGCCACGTGAAGTAGACCTAGTATCTTTATTATTTTTTTTTTACAATGTTTATTATAATCAAAGTGATTTTTTTTATGGTGGTAGATAAGGTTTATGTATTATCAACTTTGAATTAATATTTGAACGAGTTTGATGAAGTCATGAATATATAAACAAGTCACTAACACAAAAGTTTTCATATAAAATGCACAAGCATCAAGATTTTTAGAATATAGAATAAGAATTTAAAAGAACATGAAACAAATCCGAGAGCCAAGGACAGGAGCCAAGGGCTGAAGGGCTGAGCTGCATGATGGACACTTTAAACACAATAAGCTGTCTTCTTTTTTTCAAGCCAAAAGTGTATTCGTATGAAAAATAGCTCTTTCAGTCAAGAAAGTGCTTCCGAGGAAAATAAGAGTTTAGTAAAGGTGGAGGGAAGAGATACCAAGAGGTAAAGCAAAAAATAAAAAAATATCAGCTTGGCTTATGTAGTCTTAAACGTTTGAGTAATATGAGCAGAAAATTGCTCATATTCGGATAGTTATCTTGGACTATAGGAACGGAGTATTTCTAATAAAAGGAGATAGAATTTTTTTGGCTCAGAGAGGAAGATAAATTGAATAAATTTGTTATTTTTATCAATCTCGTGCTTATAATAATAAAAATGTTTTATTAGAAAATAAATATAGGACTATATTAAAATGCAATATCCTCTGACTACCAATTGATCTAAATAAACATGGACAGATATCCTACATGGGGGGGGGGGGAAGGAACAAACATGTTAAATAACAAGTATAAGTATAAAAAGTATAGAAGTATAAAAATTCAATGAAATTTCAATTTCTATGAGAAAATATAATAAAATCAATTTTTTTAAATTTCTCGACGATCGTGGGTTCGTACCCGTCCAAAGTGAGAAATTTATTTAAATCATTTTTGGAATTCTATTGCAAATTTATTTCAATCAAATTGGATACCATTTAATTCCTTAACTCATATTTTTTGATATTTGACTTGAAATTCATTAAAATTATTGTGAAAAAATCTTAAATTCTATGAAGAGCTATTCCACTTAAAATATCACAATATTTACTTAAATTTCTAAGAAAGAGATTTATTGCTTTTAAATACCTGTTTTTATTGCTTTTCTTAAAATTTCCATTAAAAGAGAGGATTTCCTTATTAACTTGAATTTGACTTTTTTTCACAATAATTGAATCGTTTATTTCAGAAACCACTCAAGTGCGCTTTTTTCAACTTTCGGAAAACTAAAAAAAAACTGTTCTGCAGCTTAAGTATAGTTCTAGTCTCCTTCAAATATTTTTTTACCAAATCAAAAACATGCTATTGAGATAATCTATTTTAAAAATTTTTTTTTTTTCCTTTAAGTTTTTGAGTTATAAATTTTTGAAAAAATTGCATTTTTTTTTCAATTTTCTGAAAATCAACTCTATCGATTTGAAAACATATCAACTAATATTACTTTCTCTTACCTCTATATATGAAATATATATAGAGAGAAAGTATTGCGATCATGTGAAAAATTCGATGTCGAGATTTTGATGGATAGGCCTATACACGTTTTGAGGTCCCCTGAGTTTTTTTTTTTTTTTTATTAATTTTAATGAATTGTAAAAAAGAAAGTTCTTGGTTGAGAAAAGTCCGTTAAAAAAATTAAATCCCATTAAATCCTGGTAATGCCACTGGTATAGAGAGACTATTTTGTACTGGCACATTGGGCTTTTCGACAAAAACAAAATCATATATTTCAAAGAGTTCATTTTTTTTTTTTGTATAATCCTAATCATATCTTCTTATTGCGTTGCTCTATATTGGAAAACAATTGAAATTGATATTTTCCTGTTTTGTTTTTCATCTTGTGCACTATTTCGTTTCGCCAATATTCTCTTCTATCTCTCTCTACTTTTCATGTTCTCAAATTCTCTCTCCATTTATCTCATTTCCTCTCAATCACTCAAAATATTTGCTCAGTCATAGGACACTGTGCTTTCAGAGGCAAACATGCCCTGGCTCGACCCTAAGCCAACCCAGGAGAAATCTGTCCAACAAAATTGTCAGCCCTTGGACAGCACACTCGGCTGCAAACTCCCCGAATGGCTTATGGAAAAATTAAATTCACTGTCAATATTTTCATCTATGTATTTTCCAGATAAAAAAGATATTTTTTTTAATAATGATGTTTATTTTTAATAAATTAGATTTCTAACAAAGGATAAAGGTCAACGGGGTTTAAATAAAATGAAGAAATTACGAAAGGAAGAAAAAATCTGGTGTGATTGGTCGCACAACGCAAAACTTTCTCTTATTTATGGAAATTAAAAGTTGTGTTCTGCTTGCCCCACCAGATTTTTTAGTTTAGTTTCCGCAGTTCAAGATGTAAAATTTATAAAAATAGAAAAATATTTTTATTTTGTTATCTTTCCTAGTAAATTGGTCTTCAAACAATTTTGAGAGCAAAATGAGAATATACATTTTAAAGAGCATCGAAAAAATAATTGATTTATGAATTTATGTTTGACCAAATTTTTAGAAAATCGAAAAAAAAACTTAAAAAGTATATAAATATAGTACTAGTACTATTTGGACAATTTTTTTAAAGCTTATTTTCACTTCTTAGGGTGGTGCCTAATAGGGTGGGTCGTTTTGCCTCTTTTTTTCGGAGCGAAATGCAATACCCGGCAAAAGTGGCCCACCCTCATGGACATTACAGATATAAATTTTTTTTCAAATGGACAATATCTTCTGTGAGAATTTTTATTTCAAAGTTTTGATATTTCGACTGAAAATCACAAAATTATCATTAAGTTTAGATGGGTTATAAAGCGACCATATTTTTGAATAACGAGATGTCACTTGCGATGAAAACTGACATTATAGCCTAAAAATGCCAGTTATATGCCCCTGAAAGGGCCTCCTCTGGGCGCTTTATTGTACTGAATTTGCCTCGTTTTCGGGCAGAGGAGGCATCTGGCCCTTCCAGGGGCGTATACTGGCATTTTTAGGCTAGAATGTCAGTTTTGATCGCAAGTGACATCTCGTTATTCAAAAATATGGTCGCTTTATAACCCAACTAAACTTAATGACAATTTTGGAATTTTCAGTCGAAATTTCGAAACTTTGAGGTAAAAATTCTCACAGAAGATATTGTCCATTTGAAAAAAAAATTTATTTCTGTAATGTTCATGTGGGTGGGCCATTTCGCTCCGAAAAAAAGAGGCAAAACGACCCACCTAGTGTCTGAAATTTCAAACTCTTTTTTAGCCTTTATTAGCTCTTTTTCTTCTTCCTTTAAATTGACCACAGTCAGATCCATTTTTTTAAACTCAGAGGGCTTAAAAACGTGTATTTCCTTCAAAGTCCCCACATCAGACATTTAAATTTAAAACCTATAAAAATGTACGATTCTTTTACTTAATAATATCAAATTATACCAAGTTAGTTAATACAATTCCAATGTGAGTCTAGGATTTTTAGATGTTCCTCTTGAAAGCAATCTCTAGCACCAGTTATAAATAATATATAAGGGATTTGCTGAGTGGTTGCTCTCAACTTGGCTGGGTGTTTGTGTGTGTGGCGAATACATCAGTACTTCACCCCCTCAACACCTCTTTCTAGGGTGGAGCCTTGTTTCTTCTCTCTCTCTCTCTACTTGTTAAATTGTCAATGAAATATCAAAAGATATATTTCATTGTGGAGAGCTACGATGCGTCTACATAAAAAATAAAAAAAGATCCATTCAAATTTAGATGCTTGTTAGTCAGAAACCAGATATTTTTTTTTATTTTTGGCATAAAAACATCTACAAAGTTAGACACAAGTTAACCTCTCGATGGAAAAATTATTAATTTACTGACACTGATTGATGCGAGGACGACGACGACGTTTTTTTTTTTTTATCATTTATGCAATCTGTAGCAAAACGGTTTGTTAAACGCGGGAGGGAAACTAATTTTACGCTTTTAAACCCCGATCGCTCATTATAAGTTGACATGGATTGGAAAGGAATACTCAAAACAAAGATAACCCACCCGGGTGGGGGAGTTTTTTTTTTTTCTTCTTTTGCAGTAATTTATTATTTTTCAATCGTTTTGTTAATTAAAAATATTTTCATTTCGATTTATAATTGATATTTATTAAAAGCTTGAAAAGACTGAACGTTTTTTTTTTTTTTTTTAATTATTATTATAGATATAAATCATTATTAATTATTTGTCTCTTCGATATAGAGCGAAATAATTTTCCATTGATGAAAATTTATTTTGCCTAGACCAGAGATAGAAAATGTAGCTATATTTTTTTTTTACAAATGTTATTTTTTGTGTTTGTTTAATTTTCGCTTCGAAAATGTTGTTTTAATTTTCAATTATATATAAAAATAAGATATTATGCGTCGATTCGGGGAAAGAATTATTCAAACCTCTACTGGCCATGAACCCGGCCTATCCAGCCTATTTGATACAGAGGGCCGGATGAAAGTGGATGCCCCAGATAGTCTGGGGGCCCCGAGTTCAATTCCCGGGTTTGGTCCATCAATAAAATACATATACTCACAATAAACTATAAATGAATTTCAATCTTCCTTCACAAAAAGATTTCTCCTTTGAATTAGTGATATGAAGATATTCATAATCATTTAATTGTATATTAATCCAAAGAAGAATGTTTATTTTTTATATATCCAAGTTCAACCGGATCTCAAAAATTACAACGAAACCGTATATTGACAAATCATTAATACGAATAATTCAAAATAAATGTCTGACAAAAACATTGATGGGAATAACGCAAACAAAAATAAATAAATACAATCCTTGGTTTGCAGAAGCGATTATATTTATTTAAAGTAATCATTCAATTTAAATAAATATGGCTTTCGTCATACATTTATACACAAATTGATAAAGTTTAAATGATCTCTGATTATTAAAGTAAAAAAAAAAAAAATTAAAAATATTAGTGAACATTTATTCAAACCCTAATTTATTCGAAATTACAAATAGGTCAGAGAGGAGATCGGTGACCTTTGATGAATAGAGAAAAAGATCGTCAGTATTATTTCGGAGAACTCGAGATCGCAAGCGGTGTTTTAAAAGAAAATTATTTCCTTTTCATTGTTTAATAAACTCTTGAAACAAACAAGCGTTCAAAAAAATAGTATTTGAAAAAAAAGAAATATTTTATCTTCTCTATCTTTGAGTGTATGAAGTGTAGAGTTATTTGTTTTTAAATGCAGTCAATCTAAAACAATATACTATAATTATGTTCGCTTTATTCTTCAATTAATTTTAAATTAAGAAAGTCATCTTAATGTCTTTCGATAAATTTTTTCCTAAGCTCTCTTAATCCTTCGATTTGTGCTCCCCTAAAAACGAATCCTGCAAAGGGGCTCTTTAAAATAATCCCTGTGTGCATTCACTGTATTAATTTCTGACAATGAATAAAATTTTATTATCACAGAAATACCATCTCTTAGTAATTAAAAATATAAAATAGATCTCCTAGAAACAAAATATTTCATTAAACTTTTTATTAACTCATGGGAGGCAGGACCATAGTACCCACCCACTAAATCTCTTTTAAATCAGTTTAAATAATTAAAATAAACGGGAAGAAATTTGGCGTTAGAAATTATAAAAAATATTTTATATCTTTAAAATTTGTAGAAGAGTAATACTTTCAAAGGGAGGTATAACTTATTATTTTCCCGATTTTTATTAAGTGACAATTATATCGTAAATTTTTTCAAATTTAATATGAATATATTAAAATTAAGTTTAAAATATATGATTAAACGTCCGCCGCGATACATTCAAATTTCTCAAAATTCAAAATGGCCTCTGCAGCGCGAAGAAAAAATAAAATAAAAATAAAAGTTAAAATATACATAAGTCCTATAATATATTAAATTGATTGTAGATGGCCGTAAGGAAGATCAATTTATTCTAAGGACTGTCGGCCAAAAAATTAAACAATTTTGACTATTATCCATTTATTTGTAAATATTTTTTTTTTTTTTTTTTTTTTTTAAAAAACCCCTCCCCTCTTCCCCCCCCCCCCCCCCCCCCCCCTCCCACCCACATAAAAAAAAAAATAAATTATTTTTATAAAAAAAAAAACCACCCCCGGCCCCCCCCCCGGCCCCCCCCCCCGGGCAATTTGATCCCAGTGAGATGCAATCTTCCTCAGCACAAGCAACGGATGTTTTGCAAATCGTCACTCACTACCATCCAATATGATAAAGTATACCGTATTTTATAAAGTTTGCTTTCATGGAATGCTGAGGAGGATTGCAACTCACTGGGATCGAAATATTTTCAAATAAATGGATAATATGCAAAATTATTTAATTTTTTGGCTGACGGTCTATATATAGGTAGGCCTATATAAAATATATACAATTTCTTTCTATAGATCTATTCACTGGGATTACAACCACATTAAAAACATTGATTTTATTAATAAATATTGAATAAAACAATATTTTTTTGTTTAGTCCTAGAAAATAATGAAAGAGTGGTCAATAAATTACTCATAAGTTTAAGCGGATTGCATAAATACATTCGTTCTTGTTTCCTGGAAGGTAGAGACCAAACTCTAATGGTTTCGATGAATTACTCCAAAACTCCTCTGAAGCGCACCAAATTAATGAGTTAAATCTCCATAGAAATTGATAACTAAAGATGATGGGGTTCTCTCTAGAACAGCCTTCGAGTAGTAATTAATTGAAAAATCGATCAGGGACTTTATCCTGAGGATATGATCGAGGGATCCACACGCCCGTAGCTAAGTCTGCATAGTGAACTTTTAGGGATATACAGGGATTCACACGCCCGCACCAGGGATGCACACAGTAGATCGAAATAAGTGACCAGAAGAAAAATGTGCCCCTGGTGCGGGCGTGTGGATTCCTGTGTGTCCCTAAAAGTTCGCTATGCAGACTCGCTGCGGGCTTGTGGATCCTATGATTTTCGTGATAAATTTTTACTCGGGATTCAAGCAAAAAAAAAACGAACCATTTTCTTTTATTCAAATTCTTTAGGTTTCGCTGTAAGCTGAATCTTGTGGCTGTTTCACAGTTGTTATCATTTTCACATTTGTTATCATTAGTAAAAGAATTAGATTTTCGGTTTAGCTGTGGTTTATTTGTAAAAATTACAACGTTTCGGCCACTCATTCTGTGGCCTTCTTCAGCTACAATTCAGCTAAGATCACAAAGGTTGTTACATATGTCATCTGGTTGTTACATCTCACAGATGTATCAACCTTTGTGATCTTAGCTGAATTGTACCTGAAGAAGGCCACAGAATGAGTGGCCGAAACGTTGTAATTTTTACAAATAAACTACAGTTCAACTGAAAATCGAATTCTTTTACTAATCCACACATTAGATTAATTCCAGTCGGTCCTGATGATGGCCTAGACCTCGGACTGAAACGTTAGCAATGAGAGAGAGACATTGAATAAAAAAATTTTGTTGCACATGTCTTGGTTATTTTTCTGATTACATCACCATTACCTACAGCCATTTATGTAAATAAAAACATTTCGCGCATAATTTTTAGTTGAATTTCTCTTTTTATAAACACTAAAATAATGATAATAAAAAAAATTAAATTCCATATCACTAGGTTTCTATTCGCACTACATATCTGGAATGGGATTTCATAAGGGGAGGGGAGATAAGTCGGCTTAGAAGATATAGGTCTCTATAGCAACTCTATCTCTCTCCCTGCCCTCTGATTTTCCGGTCAGTTCTAATTCCAGATTACGGAATGGCAATATGATTAAGCGAGTCCTTGGAAGGGAGGGAGGATTTTTGAGATGCTAGTTGTACAAGTTGAACAGAGGAAAGGGAGAGAGAGGCCAAGCAAGACCTGAGCAGTGAAGCAATTCACTCTCCAAGGGCCTCCCTTAGCTAGGCTAGGCAACATTACATCTACAAATGAAATGCAAAGGGAATGCGTTAAACGGATCTGAAATAACCCCATTTTGATAATTTGCACAACATTCAACGAAATCCTCTTGACGAAATAATTTTAGGATTTTCGGCCTCAATGAATTCTTGAAATTCTCATACACATTATTAAGGTTTAAGTTAATTTATTTGAAAATTAACAGAAATAATTGAATTTTTATTGGAATCATTCTACTTTTTTTTTTACTTTCTATTACCTCGACTTTTATATGAAATGTAATAATAGTAAAGAAAGTATTATTGGCATCGTAAATCGATATTGAAATTCGAGACGTGGATATATTAGATGGACTATGTGATGCTGAGATGATAAATTGTATTGAATAAACCTCGCTATATTTTCAACAAGAAAGGGGAAAAAAACCCAAATATTAGTTCTTTCAAATAGTTTATCAAATCCTAATAATTCAAAATCAAAATAACCGATTTTTACTTTTCCTTATCTATATAATGTTAATAAATATATAGAGAGAAAGTATTGTTATTTTTATATAATAAAAATTAATTTTTAAATTTCTGACGAATTAATAGAACAGGTTAGGAAGTTGAAGCTAATGTGATCCCCGCCTCCTTTTTTAAAAAACCTCTTGATACTTAAATTCTTTTAAGCAGCCTAAATTAAAAAAATCTTAATTTTCAAAAATAAGGAAGTATTTTTATTAAACAAACTTTTGACTGTTTTAGACCTCTTCTTCACCCGTGCCAGCAATATATTATAAGTACCATCTTTTGATATACGTAGTATTGAGACTAAAGTCGATCGTTGGGCAGCGCAAATGGCACAGGCACGCTAAAGCTTTCTTGTCTATTTGGGAAATACCTTTTTCAAAGCAGACAATAGACCCTTTTTAATATTTTTTGTTAAAAAAAGCGGTTCGGCTTATTGTCTGCTTTGAAAAGGAATTTCTCACATAGGCAAGAAAGCTTTAGTGTGCGTGTGCCATTTGGGCTGCCTAACTATCGGGCTTTAGTCTCAATACTAATGCAATAAATGTTACATATCGTTAACCCCCTTCATTCTTCCGTACATTTCTTCAAAAAATGCAATTTTGAGTTTTTAGCACAAAATTGCATATAATATCTTTGTGAGTGTTTCTTAAACAACTTAATGAATCGCCCCCTAGATTGAGCACGGGTAAGTGTGAAATCTTGGATTTGTGGAGCGGGGGCCCGTGCAAGAGTGAATCATCTCTCCATAAAAAACCTGAAATATTTCGTTGCAAGAAAGGATCATCTTGGAGTTTTTCTTATAAATTACTGAAATAAAAATAATAATTGTATGGAGAGATATTTATAAGAGAGTTCTATGGTAGTGACGATTCGTGCAACATTTCAGGAATCGGATAACGCAGGCAACGGTTGTGAACGAAAAAAGCAGAAACTTTAATCGGCTCTCCTGAAAAATCGCTTTTTTGAGTTAGACAGGTCTTGGACTGGACCGACGATTTTTTTTTCTTTTAAAATAGCAATATTGATAAGGGATATAATTCCGATTACTGTGAAAATGAAGTCAGAATTTTCAACAGTTAACAGTAATTTCATTCATAACCACCATACTTTGCTACTTTAGATATGTTATTTAGGTCTATGAGTATTACAAAAAATGTCATAGTTTCATCTTTGTACCAATTACTTCAGAGTTTGACTATTTTCAGATGCCTAATGGGCATGGGCGTAACTAGGAAATTTGACTGGGGGGCCATGGGACCAGCCATATTCCGGGGGGCCTGGAAGGGCCCATATGGACTCAATTTTTCTTGGGTCGGGGAGCTTTCTGGGGTGGGGGGGCTGCCCCCGGGACGCCCATGCTAATAGAGGAATTGAAGATTTATAACAAATCGATCAAGAACGTTAAATTTTACAAATTCTTTGTCGATTTAATATAGGCCTATTAATTGAAATGTCATCTATCAATTAATTTCCAACTTTGTATAAATAGACTGTTCATTTCTGAGTATAAATTCAAAACATTATCCAATTTGCATTTATGAGAAAAGGTGTGTAATTGTTTATTTTTCTTCACATTTATATTCGTCATGATTAGACATAATTTAGTTTTCCGTCAGAGGCTAAGTGAAACTAATGGCCTTCGTATTCGCTAGAGAAATAAACAAATTCAATGAAATGACCGAGTTACATTTCTCGAACTTCATTTTTATTCATTTTCAACTTATTTTATTTTTTTTCTTTAATTTAAGAATAAAATTTTTTTCTTGAGTAGTTTAATGAAATTGCTATTAGAATTAAAGCCTTAATGATTGATTTATTATTTGATGATTATTTGAATAATAATATAAGCCTACTGTAGATTTGAAGTGGTATTAATTATATGATGTATTGATTGTGTATTTTATTTTATAAATTAGGTCTATGAATTAGAAAGTGACAAGAAAAATTGTTTAATACTGATATTTGGGCTTGTGTATGTGAGTGTGAGTGTAAATGAGAAAAAAGTGTGAAAAAAACAATGGACATAACAAATTATTTTTTTTATTATGAAATTGTTAAAAAACAAAATTTGTCATAAATTGACAATGACAAATTGTAAATCACTATCATCCGTATTGCTTCAATTTTTTAACGATGTTTTAACTTAAATGGATTCAAAAAATGGCAAGCAAGCTCCAGGTTAAAAAAATTTTAATATACCATATATACAATATATAAAATGAAAAACCGGATGGATTTGTATTGTCGTATGATTCTATTTGATTAAAATAATAAATTTATCAAAAAAAAAGCCATTCGTATCGAATCCATAAATTTTACTTTCAACAACTATCTATGAAAAAGACATATAAATATAATTTGTTCGTTCGTTCGAGTCGCAAGCTATAAAAAATCTATTTTCTAAATGATGAGGCTATCTCATAAACAAGCACATTAAATAATAATAATTTAGTGGCTAATCAATTTTCAAAAAGTTGATAGAAATAATATTTATTATCTTTTTTATATAAGAAAATGAAATACAAACTAATGAAATCCACTTAAACATACAAAAATTTGTAGCAAATTATTTTTTAGCTTCAAATATATTTTGAAATATAAATTCGTTTTCTCTCTCTGGAAGATATGCAACTCAACTTACTAATTGAATATGGACTCTGAAGCAATTAATTCACTATCAGTAAAAAATAAAAAAAGATATACTCCATAAAATGTAACTAAAACTTCATAAAATTGTGAGATATATTATATTATACATGTACCAGGTATATTATGTACTGTAGGAGAAAAAACTACTGTAGGAGAAATAAAAAACTATTAAATTTTAACAGGTATAAAATTTGACAATGCCTGAAAGGGTTGACAAATTAAAAAAAATAGCCTGTAAGACTAAAAATATAACTTACTATATTATTTATTTTCAATTTTTTATTAATTTCAGATCTGTTAAGGCCATCTGATCGCCCTGAAGCATTAAATAAATAAATAAATAGTAGTCAATTCAAATAAAATAAAATTTTGGGACAGTCTTTTTTTTTATTTTAGTCTTTCGGCAACTCAGGCCTAAATGGTTTCATTAATATAATACGATATAATTAGGGGGTCCAGGCATATTTATTTATATCATTTGGTTTCCAAATGATTTAAATAAATTCATCGGACTTCCTGGGATCCGAACCCGCGCCCCTTCAGCCTTCTTTTTTGACGTCATCACTTTAACTTTTTGTATAATTAGACGAGTTTCTATTTTTTTATTTTATTTTGGTTTCAATTATTGATTTTTTTGAATTTTTTTTTCGAGCTTTCCAAGGAATATACGCTCCAGAAATTAAAAGTATGATGTAAAGATAATAAATTAAATGTATGCACTTTAGTCTAAAAATAAAATGAAGTCCCACAGACCCCTAGGATTCAGAGTGAGTGTCATATAAGACATATTTTTTTTTTTTTTTTTTTTTTTGATATTTTAAGAAATATAAAAATAAATTTTTTTTCACCCTCTGGCTATTTTTTCAATTAAGTGGACCCCTTCTCATTTTAATCGTCTGTAGACCAATTATCTTGAAGGGTAGATTTATCTTGTCCTAGGCCTAGAATAATTGTTTTTTTCTCTTTGGTTTGGTCCTCCGCTGAGCCGGATCTCGCGACTCGCGCGCCCTCTTTATTGACGACGCGTGACGTCACGCAATTACGCGTCCTAACGACCCTTGGCTGGCGACAGGCCGCCATCATGCCGGCGTTCTAATTAAAAGAAACCAAACTGAAATTCTATTAGGTCGCTTGTGGAGGCTGCGTGGTGGCTGAAGGGAATCGATCAGCGTTGGTGTTTGCTGATGGGCCCCCAAGTCAAGGGCGAAAGCTTGCAGCCCAAATGCTAATGCCCTGCGGATTAACCATGATCCAAGTCAAACAAACTTCACGCGACATTAACTAAGATTGACTAAAGCTAATCGAACTGCTGGTTACAAATACGAAATATATCGGGAAATTGAGTGTAAAGTGTTCTCTAACTTTTCTCCTACTAATTACATTTACACTTTAAAACATATAAGGTTTATTCTCATTTCGAATAAAATGAAAAATACAAAAGTGCTAAGTTTAGATCATGATATTCAAGGCCTTATTAGGGAAAAAATCTGGTGTGACTGGTCGTACAGCACACAGTTTTCTCTTACCTTCAACAAGGTAAGACAAAGTTGTGTACTGTGCTTGTCCCACCAGATTTTTTTGTGTCGAGATTTATTTAGTTTCTCTTAGCACCTAAGTTCCAAACTTGACCACGCGTTTCATAGATGACGCTGAGCTACGAATCCTTCCATCAGTAAAGTGTACTTCAAACAATTTTCAGGAAAAATTTCACTGATATACTTTTTAAAGAGCATCTAAAAAATAGTTGCTCTATGAATTTTAATCAAAATTGTGGGAGCGAATTTTGGGAAAATCGAAAAAAACTGAAAAAGTACATCAGTAAAGTACTAGTACTTTTGGGCTGATTTTGTTCAAAAGTTTATTTTCACTTGGAGGGGGGGGGGGTGCCTAATTCAAATATAAAAATTCAACTTCCTAGCTCTTTTCGTTCTTGAGATATTTTGTTCACAGACAGACAGACACCCACAGACAAACAAACAGACCAATTTGCGGCACTCATTTTTTTGACTCACAAGACCTCAAAACCTATATATCCATCAAAATCTCGACACGAATTTTTGTTATGAAACCAATACTTTCTCTCTATATATTTGATATATAGGTAAGAGAAAGTAAAAATATATGTCGTTGGTTTAGACGAAAACTATCAAATGAGTATTCAATTCACCAACAACGGTTGTTTCTGCGATAAAACTCGGAATTTTTAAATATTTTCTTTCATTAGTCTTACATAAAATAGTTTTGCATTTTACAAAGAAATAAACTTTAGAGAAAAAAAAATCATTCTTTTTCAATAAAAATGATTTCTCAAAAGTGACGTAAAAGGGATAGGATGAAGATCAAATTTGAAGATTCAAGTATCAAGAAAAAAAAGGCAAACACAAAAGCTGCTTTTGGAATCTAAAAGTCGACTGAATCAAAGAAGGATAAAAAGCAAAAAAAGAAAATAATATCTTTTCAAAGACTTATCAAATTGATAAATACAATAAGAAAAAAAATTCTCTCTAAAATGAATTTTATAAAGTCTAATAATAGATGTTGAGTTTCGCAGAATAAATAAAAAAAATATATATATTTTGAGAATAGTTAACTTTAGAATAAATAGAGTTGTCGAAGTTATTTTAAAAGTTTTTCTTTAAAGAGAAAATAATGAATTGGAATAATAAATTTTTTTATTCATCATATACAAGGTGCATTATGGATTCAAGGACGAAGGCAAGAAAATCCTTGCTATGATCTATTTTTTGGTTAACAATAAAACGATAAAAGTTTCTATAAGTACAAATTGAAATTATAAACAACTCACAAAGTGAAGAGGAGAGAAGGACATTGGGTTAAATGAATAAACAATTTTGAGGTCAAAGTGAGAATAAACATTTTAAAGAGCATCTAAAAAAATAATTGTTTTATTAATTTTAATCAAAATTATGAGAGCGAATTTTGAGAAAAAAAAAAAAGAAAAAAAAAAAACTGAAAAAGTACATCCGTAAAGTATTAGTACTTTTTGGTTGATTTTATATAAAAGCTTCGTGTCATGTGCCAGGGTGGCATCTAACTTAAATATCAAATTTCAACCTCTTAGCTCTTTTTGTTCAAACACTGACAGAGACACAGGCAAAACAGATAAAAGAAAGTTGTGTGCAAACAATCACACCATATTTTTTAAGATAAGAGAGGGGAAATAAACTATAGGCTTACTACTCTGGTAAGTCAGTTATTATTGTTAAGAATCATATCATTATTTCCTATTTATTCACATTCATAACGGGATGCTAATGGATCAAGTGACGCCTAGGAGTTGGACCTCCAGCCTAGCACACAAGTAATCCCGGGAGCCTAGAGTCACTTGCTCTATCAACAAAAAAGGAAAAATATAAGCCTCCTTTCGTCAAATCCGAATTGAAAGAATAAGTTTCACTACACTAATAATTTTTACTTATCAATATAAATAGAAACGGTCAGAAAATTAATCTCATTGAAATGAAACTCCGAGTTTCGGGTCGGTTTTAATTGAATGATGCTCATCTTTAGGCCAGTATGAACTCATTGAGTTAATTTTAAAGTTTGTTCCTTCATGGGTAGTCATATACCTTGTGCCATAAACACAAAGTAAATTTTATATTATATTGTAACAATGAAAAAAAAACGGTGACTGCATTGTTTATAAGCTATTATTAACATTTTTTTATATTTACGCACAAGGTTTTTGATGTACGAAGGCTACGAATCAATTTAAATAATTAGGGATGTGGTCTTAATGGTCTTCGTTGCCGAAAAAGACCTTAATGAAATTTGAAAAAGTCTTTTCGGCATTGATTTTATCGATACTCATTATATAAATATACAATATATGTGGGGATCCAAGCCATTTGATATCCAAGTGACAATAAAATTTTAAGAAAAATAAATTAAAATTGACTTATGGCAAGAGACAGCAGCAAAAAAAACGCGGATTTGTTTGAGTGAAAGTCGTAAAAGAAAATAAAGAGCGAACATATTAAGAAAATTAATTAACCCTTAATTGTGCCCAATGAAATGAAACATGTTGGAATGGGTAGTTTAAAATATTCCAAAAAATAAATAGTTGATCCGGATTACTGAAAACGACCGTCTTTAAATCTAAGCAGTTTACGAGGATGCTAATAATTTTAATTAATTAGTAAGAAATAAGAGTGAATGTAAAATGATTGTCATAAAATTGTTATTCGAGAATTTTAAATCGTATTAAGAAGATTTTAGAATTAATCTCGAATCTTGTTAAGGCAAAGTGTCCCATCAAGTTAAGTTTATTCGTCCCAAGTTAATGGCTCAATGGCGCTGTAATTGTTCCGCCCTTTGCTTGACGTTTCGGTCTTGTTATTAACCACGACCAAGGCGAAAATGTCCTCGACTTTG
>JAKCPI010028920.1:0-43971 GCA_023213315.1 Euborellia annulipes | reverse complement strand
GAAAAAAAAACCTTGTAAATTCAATGGAAATCCCTTCAATTCATTCCGAAACCGTAATGAAAATGCGTCAATGAGGTTTCTCGTCAATTCAATGGGATACCTTGTTAAAACGAAATTGAAGGTGCATCTTATAATTTCAAAAGGTTTTCCTGTTGAAAAAAACTGACCATTTTTCCTTTAAATTTAAAAGGAATTTTGTTAAAACGAAGTTGACAGTATTTCCTGTAAATTTTAAAGGAAAAATTGTTGAAACGAAATTGACAGGATTTCCCGTAATTTTTAAAGGAAATTTTGTTGAAACGAAATTGACAGTATTTCCTGTAAATTTTAAAGGAAATTTTGTTGAAACGAAATTGACAGGATTTCCCGTAATTTTTAAAGGATATTTTATTAAAACTAAATTTATTAAATTTCTTGTAATTTTAAAATTATTTTTTATTTCATTCTGGTTTTACCTTGAATTTATTTCAATCTGCAACAGCTACACTCGCCGGAACACAGGTTTTTGGCGTGTTGATTAATTAAAATAAATTTTTAATCATTTTTTAAATACATGTTAAATTTTTCTCAGGTCAAACGTAAAAAGATAATGCATACGTTTGACCTGATAAAAATTAAACATGTACCAGTATTAAAAAAATAATTAAAAATTTTTTTTTTAATTAATCAACACGCCAAATCTCCTGTGTTCCGACCAGCTGTGGTAGATTGAAATAAATTCAATTAAACGATTTTTTGTCAAAAACAATTTGACAGGAATTCTTATAATTTTAAAGGAATGCTTTGGATAAAGAAAATAATGTGAAAAAAAAATTAAATTTACAAAATTATAACATAAAAAATGTTTTTTTATTCTAGGAGTTAAATACAAAAAAATTACAACTCAGTTGTAATGTACATCAAAATTATATAAATAAATACTTTTGAAATGTATTTTCAAGATGTGTTATTTTATAAATATTAATTAATATTTTTGAAACAATATTAAAATATAAAAAGCAATTGAAATGTTATTTTCAGAACCATAGATGATGAATTGTTCAATTGTAGATGCTGAATCTTCGATTATGAATTCTGAAAAAAGTTTGTTTTTTAATTCCATCAAAATTTGTTTATGCCAAGAGACAAATAAAAAAAAAAATAAAAATTTGTTTATATTTTATTTTAACTGGTTGACGCATCTTGGTCGGCTAGGTAAAGTAAGACTGGCGAAGAGAGCCAGAAGCTATTAACCCCTTGGGTCTCTATTGTATGCGTTTCTTTTGTCTACTGGAAATAAGGAATTTTATTTGAAAGGACCCTTTTTTCACTCATGTCAATGGCCGACAGCCTAAAAAAGAATATTAAAGTTTTTTACAAAAAAAAAAAAAAAAAATAATAATAATTTGTATAAACAATATATAATATTTTGATACAATTCACTTTTTGTTTATAACATTATATTTACCTTTTAATATATGAAACAGATCTTCTAAATCCCTCTCGATTAGCATGTGATAATAGTCTTCATTGAAGTCCTGCAAGTCAAGCACAAAATTTATTATAAATAATATATTAAAAGAAAATCATAATATATTTTTAGACGTACCTTGGTTTTTTTGCCATAATATCTACGAAATTTAAAATAAAAAACAGGACACAGAGAAAATTTTGTTAGACGTGCCATGAATAAAAATGTATAAATATTTTTCAAAATTAAAAAAGTAAATGATATGATAGAAGATATCAACACGGATTTCACAAAAAATATTCAAAGAATATATCTGGAAGAGAAATTCGCCTATTCTAACTCAAGCTAGTCATGCTGTCTACTAAGACAGAATGACGAGCTTGAGTTAGAATAAGCAATGGGTACGTAGGCAGGTAGAGAGGAGTTGCCTTTTTCTTAGAAAATAAGAATTTAAGAGGTTTATACTGTAAAAATGAAATGAAACCTTGTCAATTTTACAGAGTTTCTTCTTGAATTAGAACTCGATGGAATTTCCTGTAAAAATAAAAGGAAATTTTTTCATTTTTACGGTATTATTTTGTCAAATAGAACTTGAGGCGATTTCTTGTAAAAATAAAAGGAAAATTTGTTAATTTTATGGGAAGGTTTGTTGAAAATTTTTAAAAGGATTTCACTTTAATTTTACAAGGTCGGTTTTTTTCAGTGTAGCACTTTACTGATTCACTTTTTCAGTTTTTTTCGATTTTCTCAAAATTTGCTCCAACGATTTTTTTTAAAATTCAAAAATCAATTATTTTTTAGATTCTCTATAAAATGTATATTCTCATTTTGTGATTGAAATCTTCTGAAGACCACTTTACTCTTGTTCTTCATAGAAAAGATAGGAGAAATGGTTGCCATGGTATCAAAATATAAATATTTTCCCATACTTAAAAATTTTACATCTTGAATTCAATTGTACCCTACTGTCGGAAACTAAATACATGTCGACACAAAAAATCTGGTGTGACAAGCACAGAACACAACTTTCGATTACCGAAGGTAAGAGAAAGTTGTGTGCTGTGCGCCAGTCACACCAGATTTTTCAATATTTCTTGATTATAAATAGTTATTTAAAAATAATTAGTCTATTTTTACCCATTTTCGTTTTTAATTTAACAGTTCAAATTGTTCTTTATTTAATAATTTTACAAAATTAGAAATTTTAACGAAAGGGTAAAAATATTTTTTTATTTATTGCATTCAACGTCTCTCAATTTTCATTATTTAAGGAAACAGCTCACGACCAATTTTATCTAAAATCGGCATGTAGGCCTATATGGTATTTATGCCATAAGAAAATTGACAGCTTTGTCCCGCATCATTTTTATATAAAATTTCTCCACAATTTCACGTTTTTTATTATTCCCGATTCTGGACAACAATTATTTATTTTTCCTCTGTCGCGGAGACTCAAACGTCACCTATCTTCAGGACAAAGGGTTAAAAAATTCTTATCTCTGTCTCCCTCAGTTGTTAGGTAAGTCAGACTGTTAGTATATTTTATACTATACCAATTTCTCTGCGTGTACATTGGTATAGTATAAAATATACTAACAGTCTGACTACCTAACAACTGAGGGAGACAGAGATAAGAATTTTTTAACCCTTTGTCCTGAAGATAGGTGACGTTTAGTCTCCGAAACGTCGACAGAGGAAAATAAATAAATAATTCGGGCCGATAGAAGTCTTGTTTCATTTCGTTTTTAATCTGTATTACGGCCTTCCTCCACATTGTCTTTCATGTAATTAAGCTGTCAAAAATCTAAATTTTTATCCAGATATTGAAGAAATTTGATTATAATTAATTCCCCAGAAATATTTAGAGATTCAAATTATTACTATCTTACTCCCTGGTCCAAGTACTATATGTGTACTTAATTTCAAATAGATTCATTGGAAATTGTGGATTTCTATAGAACATAGTGGTCGCATCCCGAAATGAATTGATTACCGGCGACTTTTGCCTAAAAAATGAGGTTTTGTGAAAAAATAATTGATTTTCGAGTTAACTACTCGGAATTTTTTTATTTAGTCTATTAGAGTTTATCTTTCTGCACAAATCGACATCACATTTCGACTGATCTGATTTGCTGTTCGGAATCTACAGGGTTATAAACTTTCAAATTAGCAGCCCGGTAAAATGAAATCATAGGAAAAAAATAAATGGTGAAATCTTTAGCTGAAAAACCATTCTTTCTAACCGTATATTCAACATAATTATACCTCTTCAGACAGAGGAGCTATTCAAGTCACTAACTTTTTTGTGCATGCCTCCCTACCCGGCCACTAACATGCATTGTAAGACGTTGTCACGTCAAAAACTTATTAAAACAAGTTCTAGTTGACGTATTCACTCCAAAAGATGATACTACATACATCTATAGTATTAGTGTAAGAGGTTTATACCAAATTTCATCGATCTTGCTGCCGTCTTTAAGCAATCGTAACTACACACACACACCCCAGGTTTGTTTTTTCGTACACAAGGAGATTTAACGATTACAAAACGTTCTATACTTGGTATACTAGAAAAGAAAAAAAAAAAAAAAAGAAAAAGTGCCTTCGGCTTTGCATGTTTACAATTTAAACAAATGTTTGTTAAATGAACTCTGACATAGTTTTTATTATTATTATTTCTTTCAATGAAAGTCAATAAGAAACACTATTGGTTCGAAGGCAGTTTTTATTTAAGACTTGAGGGACTATTTAAAGACCGGCTGCTTCACTTCTAGTCAACTAGCAAACTTATCCGACAGATAGCAAATCATCGATATAGTAATGCATAGAGAAATATTTATGTACTAGCCGCGCCGCCCGCCTTCGGCGGGCTTCGTGTCTAGTCAGGAGGGCTACGCCTCATCTAAATTATTATTATTTTTTTTTTTTATTAAAAAAACATTCAGACTTTTTTTTTCTCATTCACACTCACACACACATTCACACAGTCTTTTCGGCAACTCACAAGGAGAGTACACGGTTGACTCGTCACCGATTTTGATCTCCTTTTATATGGTGAATTTATACTGAAAAATATTTGTATCCTGATCGAACTTTTCGTCCAATGCGCCCTGTAACAATTTTTTTTCTCATCTGAAATTTTAAAATCTGAAAAGGATTGTTATAAGGCTCAAGAAAAGCATATCAACAATTAAAGCTAATAGCGTAGCGGGTAGAGGAGGGGTTAGTAATCCAGGGATCCCAAGTTCAAAACTTGGGGTTGTCATTTTTTTTTTTTAGAATTATTTATTGTATAAAAAATAAATATTATATTTATATTATAAAAATATTTTATTTATATTTGCGACATATTTATTACATATTACATATTTATACAGAAAACAAATAATATTATACAATCAATTAGATATCTAAACTAACTAACTAAACTGACACTTCCTGTTGACAGCAAATGTATTGGCGAAATATTTCTTTTGATATTTCATAAAAAAAAAAAACATTAATTTTCTATATCTTACTGCCTTATTTTATATTTTAATTATTCATTTATATATCTAATTGATTGTATAATATTCATTGTTTTCTGTATAAATATGTAATAAATATGTCGCAAATATAAATAAAATATTTTTATAATATTTATTTTTTATACTATAAATAATTCTAAAAAAAAATATGACAACCCCAAGTTTTGAACTTGGGATCCCTGGATTACTAACCCCCTCCTCTACCCGCTACGCTATTAGCTTTAGTTGTTGATATGCTTTTCTTTGAACCTTATAACAATCCTTTTCAGATTTTAAAATTTCAGATGAGAAAAAAAAATTGTTACAGGGCGCATTGGACGAAAAGTTCGATCAGAATACAAATATTTTTCAGTATAGATTCACCATATAAAAGGAGATCAAAATCGGTGACGAGTCAACCGTGTACTCTCCTTGTTAGACCGAACCCGCATCTAAATTATTATTACTACGTATCCCAATCCAGTGCCTGCTTGAGGATTTGTTTACATTCAAAGAATACACAACTGCAAAGAATACTTAAATATTTCTCTATACATTTCCTATGGGATAAATCGTAACTTTAAGAATTAATAACTCAAAAAGGAATTTCGGGACCCGAGTATTTTTCCGGGACTCTCCAAAACGTCCTCTATAAGACTGCAAAATTTTGTTTCAAAATTCCAACGGGAAGTTGGTCAAACAGAGCGTGACAGACGAACAGACAGACAGACGAACAGAGAGACGGACAGACGGACACACCGCTATTATTATATATAGATTCTTTCTATTTGTGTATTCCATGAAAGTAAACAAATCCTCAAGCAGGCACTGAATTGGAATGGAAAGGGTGAGGGTCCGCCACAGGCGGGCCTGAGCGATACGAGTGGAGCCTTCGGGGCTTGGTCTAGGGGTTAGCGTACTAACCTCGTATACAATACGTCGCCGGTTCGGACCCCAGTCATTCCAATGATTTTATTTAATATCCCAAATGGCTTAAATAGAAATGCCTGGCCCCCAATAATATATATTATAAATACAACGGTTATCGTCAAAAGTCTTATATGGCCTAAGTTGCCGAAAAGACTGAGTGTATGTGTGTGTGTGTGAATGTGAGTGCTTAAAAAAAGAAAAAGGCGAGAGTCCGCCACAGGAGGGCCCGAGCCAGATGAGTGGAGTCCAGGGGAACGAAGCTCTCCCCCTAACTAAATGTGAAGCTTCTCATAATTAAGAAAAGACGAGGGTCCGCCGCAGGCGGGCCCGAGCCACCTGAAGGAGGGTCCAGGGGGAGCGAAGTCCCCCCCGGCTAGGCGCGAAGCCCGCCGAAAAATCATTCAAAATTAATTAAAGCTAATTACAAAATTTAAGTCATTGATTGATTAGCTTATCTAGATGTGAATAGACTCGGAAGTCATAGTCAATAGCTTTTCCGAGGGATAGCTAGTTAATTAGACCTGACCCTAGTTTGTTTACTTCACATTCTTGGCATTATTTTTTATGCAAAAACTTTGTGTGCTTGTTTTGTATAGTACAGTACAAAAGCAAGAAAAAATAAACAAACTCCTGATTTCTTTCTTATCTATTATTGAAACCGTGTCTTCTTTTCTTCCGATATTTAACAGGACAATGGAAGAGATATTTAAGACGTGTTGCTTTAAAAAAAAAAAAAAAAGTATTTCTCTTCTCCTTTATTCCATATCTGACCAAATACAAAGGAATGCATTCGTTATGCTGGAGCCAGGGGACATTTTATCCATCAACAAACATTAAAACTGAACCATCTGATTACGGGAGTAGAGATATTCCTTTCATGTGTTTGACGATGAACGATCTTATCCGTTATATTCATATACACGGATGTCAATTCTAGATTTCATTTTGGTCCAACCTGAAGATGAGTTTCAGGAGAGACTTGGCAAATTGTGCAAGTCCATAAAAGTATCAGTAAAATTTTTCTTGAAAATTGTTTGAAGTACACTTTACTGATGTATTTGAGATTTTTCAAATTCATTTTTCGGCTTTTCCTTCCAAAGAGCCAATGTTAAATCCCCAAATGGGGATTTGCTTGTTAATTTCAATTTAAAAAAAAAGGAAATTTTTACAAATTTAAAAATCAAATAGGAAGAATAAAAATCTGGTGTGACTGGCGCACAGCACACAACTTTCTCTTACCTTCGGTAATCGAAAGTTGTGTACTGTGCTTGTCACACCAGATTTTTCGTGTCGACATATATTTAGATCCCGGCAGTAGGGTATATTTGAATTCAGATGTAAAATTTATAAGTATGGGAAAATATTTATATTTTGTTACCATGGCAACCATTTCTACTATCTTTCCTATGAAATACAAGAGTAAAGTGGTCTTCAGAAGATTTCAATCGCAAAATGAGAATATACATTTGAAAGAGCATCTAAAAAATAATTGATTTTTGAATTTAAAAAAATCGTTAGAGCAAATTTTGAGAAAATCGAAAAAAACTGAAAAAGTACATCAGTAAAGTACTAGTACTCTTTGGCCGATTTTGATTAAAAGCTTATTTTCCCGGTCCCGGGGGGTGTTTAACTTAAATATAAAATTTCAGCCTCATAGCTCAATTCCTTCATGCTTAAAATTGAACACAGACACCCACACACACACACACACACACACACACACACAGACAGACCATGTCGCGAAAACCACTTTTTTGGATTCAGGGGACCTCAAAACGTGAAGATCCATCCAAATCTCGACATCGAATTTTTGACATGAATCCAATACTTTCTCTCTATATATATATTACATATATACATAGGTAAGAGAAAGTAAAATGAGCAAGCAGCTAATTATATTTCATTTTATTAAGAAACCAGGGCCGACGTTTCGGTCACGTATGGGACCATCTTCAGGGCTACAAATGAAGAAAAGAACATTTAACAGATAGATACAATCAATTACATAATTTTTTTTTTCTTTTTACTTTCTCTTACCTATGTATATATGTAATATATATATAGAGAGAAAGTATTGGTTTCATGTCAAAAATTCGATGTCGAGATTTTGATGGATCTTCACGTTTTGAGGTCCCCTGAATCCAAAAAAGTGGTTTTCGCGACATGGTCTGTCTGTGGGTGGGTGTGTGGGTGGGTGGGTGGGTGGGTGGGTGGGTGGGTGGGTGTGTGTGTGTGTGTTCAATTTTAAGCATGAAGGAATTGAGCTATGAGGTTGAAATTTTATATTTAAGTTAAACACCTCCCGGGACCGGAAAAATAAGCTTTTAATCAAAATCGGCCAAAGAGTACTAGTACTTTACTGATGTACTTTTTCAGTTTTTTTCGATTTTCTCAAAATTTGCTCCAACGATTTTTTTTTAAATTCAAAAATCAATTATTTTTTAGATTCTCTTTAAAATGTATATTCTCATTTTGCAATTGAAATCTTCTGAAGACCACTTTACTCTTGTATTTCATAGGGAAGATACGAGAAATGGTTGCCATGGTAACAAAATATAAATATTTTCCCATACTTATAAATTTTACATCTTGAATTCAATTGTACCCTACTGTCGGAAACTAAATACATGTCGACACAAAAATCTGGTGTGACAAGCACAGAACATAACTTTCGATTACCGAAGGTAAGAGAAAGTTGTGTGCTGTGCGCCAGTCACACCAGATTTTTCTTTTTGTTATTATGTTTATAATTACCCAGGTTAATGTCTGAAAATACATATAATCCTCACCAAATTATATTGGGCATACACAATTGCATCTTCATTTGTAGCCCTGAAGATGGTCCCATACGTGACCGAAATGTCGGCCCTGGTTTCTTAATAAAATGAAATATAATTAGCTGCTTGCTCATTTTATTCTTCCTATTTGATTATCAACACTCAGCTATATTACCTCCTTCAAATAAATTTCAAAATATTTTTTCCAATTCTTATGAATTTTTGTATTTATTTAGAATTCCCTATTGCGTATAAAATATGAGTATTCTTGATTTTTCGTTATTTTATTTGAAGTTATGGGAAGGATAAAAATAATAACAAATTTTTTGATCTTTTTAATCTCTCTACTATCCATTTCGGCACGATGTATCATCATCAGGTCGGCTAAAAATGAACAAAATAATTACATTTGTATATTGCATTATTATTTATTCCTTATTAAAATGATGAAGGGAGAGAGGATGTCAGCCAAGAAAGGAGCCTCTATCGAATAAAAATCTCCACTAAGAAGACGTTTCGGGTTTAATTAGATAAATCCATCATCAGTTCCTTACATATAATTTTGTATACAACTCTATCTGCAACTCAATGGTGTATACCTTGAGATTGCCAATAATCTCTAAGGAACTGATGATGGATTTTTCTAATTAAACCCGAAACGTCTTCTTAGTGGAGATTTTTATTCGATAGAGGCTCCTTTCTTGGCTGACATCCTCTCTCCCTTCATCATTTTAATCGCTGAACAGCCACTTCTCTTATCAACATCTTTATTCCTTATTATTTGTATCCTTTCCATAACTTCTAAATTTGAGATTAAGTTGGAAAAAAGGAAACGAAAGCCTTCCAGGGAAACAACAGCCAGGTTAAATTAAAAGCTTTATATTTGGTCGTCGACGTTTTGGGTGCTAGTCGCTCTCATCCTCAGGTCAAGCAAAAATCAAATGCCATGGAACAATTTGGCTCCGCAAAAAAAAAAAATCGTTTCGCCTCCCCCCCCCCCCCCGATAAAAATTTCTATTTACGCCCCGTCATTCTTGTTCCTGCGGGAGTGCGCCAGTCAATGTAGTACTCTGCGGTAAAGATTAGGCTTTTATTAGCCTTAATATATTTAACAGCCTGAAGAAGAGCAATATTCTCAGCAGTCAACATTTTAAAAAAATTTTGAATCAACCCAGATAGCACACATTCGTCTTATGTATGTACATCCTATGTCCCGCCGCGACCTGTCGTTCGTCTTATGCAGATACAATTTGGGTCGCAGGACCTACGATGTAGGTACATTTATGGAGCTTTTCCTACATTCCATGCGTACATAAGGTGTCCCGTTTAGGTCCTGTCTATGGCCCCGTGCGACCCGAACAGTACCTTTGTGCGTACTGCCAGGACGAATCTTTTTGGTCCCGTGCGCGACCCAGGAATATGATTCTACATCCAAATTTGGTCCTGCAGATTCTTATTTATTTTCATCTTATTTTTGCGTTATGTTAAAAAAATTAAGACTCCATTTGGCATAGGACATTATCATGCAGAGGGATTAACACAGTAAAAACTTAAATTATAAATAGTTTTAATTATTTTAATTTTTTTTTTTTTATTATTGTTTTTATATGGGAAAACTTTGAAACATAAACTCCAAAGCATAAAAGAAAAAGAAAAAACACATTTTGTATAACAACTTTTTTTTTTATTTGAGGAATAAGGATTTAAAATTAATAAATAATAATATTGAGATGATGGCTGAACTATTAGCAGATGTGAGTAGAATGGCAGCCAGGAAAGAATTCAGACAAAAATTTAATCAATTTTTATCTAATTTTATTTCGATTGCCGACATTTCGGACACAAATCGCGCCCTTCCTCAGGACAATAGACAGTTAATAAAATACAGATGGGCGTATTTTGTTTGTTTTTTTTTTTTTAACAATATAAAAACACAATTCATGGGTGTACGATTCATTGTTTCTTGCTGACCTGAGGAAGTGCGCAATTTGCGTCCGAAACGTCGGTAATCGAAATAAAATTAGATAAAGATTGATTAGATTTTTGTCTGATTTCTTTCCTGGCTGCCATCTGCTCATTACTGTTAATAAATAATAATTATACAAAAAGATAACATTATAAAATAAATAAAATATACCGGTACATAATATTGCTAGATTCATAAAATGGTCTAGGACTTTTTTTAAACAAAGATAAACATACATTTGGAAAAATACTGATTAAATTTTTATAATCGTTGTTTTCTTCCATAATTCTTCCGGTTGATAGAAAAGACATTTCTATTTTCTCAAGGCGATTGTTCATTTCAGCAAACATACTTCTGTGAACGCTTTCAAAAGACATTAATTTATCTAAAAAAAAAAAAAATTATAAAATTATTATGAAACAATTATTTAGATATTTTTTTGTCAAAAAAATTTCATAAAAAAAAAAAAAAAATTTGTCACCTCATGAATTTCGTTGGAACACAAATTGAAAAATACATCTTCTCAGGTCAAAAGCTGAATGCAGACTAAAGCTAGAAAGCGGTCAGTTTTAGCAGGCAGGTAGGGTCTATCCCTTTACAAAGGCCATTGACATTTTTGAATACAATGACGCTGGGTTTTTCCACAAATTTGTTTTATTTTTTATTTTTTTTCCATTCCAGCTATCTTTTTGTCAATTCTAAGCCACTGTCCGCATTCCATTCGTCTAAATTTTAAGAGCATTTTAATTAGGCGATTTTCTAATATGTTATTACAATCATCATATAAATTGTGACAAGATTGCATTTCTTCTTGGTATATCAAACGAGCTCTTTTATAAACATGCAATTATAAATTATAATTTCTTTCCCAAATATTGGGGGTAAGCGGTAAGCCCTTTTTCTGCAGATTAATCAATCAAACAAGTATATGCAAATAAATGTTCCAATACCCAGAAAAATTGAAAGATTTTGGAAGATGAAATAAAAAGACAAACTTGTTTTCGGTCCTAATTTTATTTTATCTTCTATCTATATTACGGGCTTTCTCTTTAAAGATTTTATTTTTACAATAAATAATATAAATAATAAAAAATAAAACCAAACTTACCTTTTTATATAGGAATCCTAAAAAAACAATTATTTGTTCAATGTTCATAAAAAAAAATTAAACAAAATATTTATACAAAAATTTAAAAATTTGATAAATTTTATTTTATTAGAATTAGCATTCCAACATATTAATGGATCATAACTTCACATTTGTTTTGGTAAATAAAATTGATAAAAAAAAATTTTCTTTGAAAAAATTCTAAATAAATAATTTGAAAAAAAAAATTAACATTTTTTAAAAATATTCTATCTCTAAGCCGTATGAGGAACTGAAAAAAATACTTTGAAAATACAAAAATATTTTTTTGAAAAAAATTCTAAGTTCACATCCGGAATAGGTCCGCTATGCGACCTACACTTGTATTTTTTTTTTTTTTTTTTAAAAAAATTCTAAGTTCACATCCGAATAGGTCCGCTATGCGACCTACACTTGTATTTTTTTTTTTTTTTTATTTTTGAAAAAAAATTCTAAGTTCACATCCGGAATAGGTCCGCTATGCGACCTACACTTGTGTATTTTTTAAATATATTTTTAATAATTTCCAAAACCCTTGAAAAACAGAAATAAATAATTTGAAAAAAAAAATTAACATTTTTTAAAAATATTCTATCTCTAAGCCGTATGAGGAACTGAAAAAAATACTTTGAAAATACAAAAATATTTTTTTGAAAAAAATTCTAAGTTCACATCCGGAATAGGTCCGCTATGCGACCTACACTTGTGTATTTTTTAAATATATTTTTAATAATTTCCAAAACCCTTGAAAAACAGAAATAAATAATTTGAAAAAAAAAATTAACATTTTTTAAAAATATTCTATCTCTAAGCCGTATGAGGAACTGAAAAAAATACTTTGAAAATACAAAAATATTTTTTTGAAAAAAATTCTAAGTATATGTCTGGAATAGGTCGGGGCGGGACATCTTATGTACATACATGATTGGACGTATCCGCCATGTTGGCCCGCTTTACTAACCATTTAGGTCCAGGTACGTCTTGGCCGTAAACTGGAACTAAGCGGTAGGTACATAAGACGAAGTGTGCTATCTGGGAATTGACATTTTTTTTTACTTTTTACTTATGCAAGTGGTCTAGTTAATTAAGGTGCGTGCTATGGGAAACTAAATATATCTCGGCACAAAATCTGGAGTGGCCAGCACGGTGCACATCTTTCTCTTACCTTGATAGGACTTTTTGATACGAAATGTATCAATAATTTCCATAATGGAAAAGTAAAATTGAACCACTTGTGATTACAAGACATTAACAATGTGTTATTTTTTTCTAACACATACGTAAATATGCTGAATCGATTATTAGTAAGGCCTGGTGATGATGGGAGACGTAATAATAATAATATAAACAAGCAGGCAGGCAGGCAGACAGCTTGTGACCCATTTCCCCACCCTTTCTCTCTCTCTCTCTCTCTCTCTCCCTTGAATACCGAGCGAGTTTCCCACTGGCTTTGAAATCACTAATCAAGACCTGCCTGTTTGCTTACACATTGAATTTAAAATACAAAATTTAAAACAAGAGACCTACTGAACTTCTTATTCAATTATAAAGATCTTTATCATTTCGTAACACTTGTTGATTACATACACGTTATTTGATCTCTATTATTTTCAAAAACAGAATAATAATAATAAAGAATGACACAATACTTTCTTTTTACTGGCTGTTTTTTTTTTTATTTATCAAAATTATTTATTTATCTCGTATAAAAAAAAAAATCTGGTGTGACTGGCGCACAGCACACAACTTTCTCTTACCTTCGGTAATCGAAAGTTGTGTTCTGTGCTTGTCACACCAGATTTTTTGTTTCGAAATATATTTAGTTTCCGCCAATATATTGGAATTTAAGATGTCAAATTTATAAGCATGGGAAAATATTTATATTTTGTTACCATGGCAACCATTTCTCCTATCTTTCCACACACAAGAGTAAAGTGTGCTTCAAACAATTTTGAGGGCAAAATGAGAATATACATTTTAAAGAGCATCTAAAAAATAGTTGATTTTTGAATTTTAATCAAAATCGTTAGAGCGAATTTCTGAGAAAATCGAAAAAAACTGAAAAAGACATCAGTAAAGTACTAGTACTCTTTGGCCGATTTTGATTAAAAGCTTATTTTGTCCGGTCCCGGGGGGTGTTTAACTTAAATATAAAATTTCAGCCTCGTAGCTCAATTCCTTCATGCTTAAAAGTGAACACAGACACACACACACACACCCACCCAAAGACAGACCATGTCGCGAAAACCACTTTTTTGGATTCAGGGGACCTCAAAACGTGAAGATCCATCAAAATCTCGACATCGAATTTTTGACATGAATCCAATACTTTCTTTCTCTCTATATATATTAACATATATACATAGGTAAGAGAAAGTAAAAAGAGATCAACTGAACTTCTTCTGTTGAATTCATTGGCCATTTTGAATATGGGAGACATTTCCTCTAATTGAGTTCTATATTTCTTTATATATAATCGGGATTTGGATCTCGAGTTGAAGGCCGGCACTCTGAACCCTATTCGAGCAAGTAGTTCACTTGAGTCCCAGGGTCCACTCAAGATCCCATCCAAGTTATTAATTTTGTCATCATTCCTTCTATCTGATAGATTTTTCATATCGAATAATTTTAAAAGTTCTTCATAATTAACGAAATGTCCAGTCAGCCTCCAGAAGAGAAACCTCAAAAATTTCTTTTGGACCATCTCAATTCTATTAAATTGTAATGTCTGTTTTTAGAGAATAGACCTATATGAGTGATAGTAAGGTCTTGAAGAAGATAGCGACAAGCGACCGAAACGACGACAAAAAAATAAAAATTAATTTTTTCCACTTATTAATTTATATTGATATAAAGGGAGTCAACAGATAAAGGTTTTCCGCTATTACGATATCCTTAATTTAATTCAATCCAAAAATAAATAAAACGTAAGGATTTGTAAATGATGATTAATCAATTGGAATGTTTAATTAAATTCAAATCTATTTTTATTAATCTCGTATTTTTTTTTTTTCCTTTTTAGTAGACAAGTAGAGTGCAATAACCCCAAAAAAAGAATAATAATGAGAATTAAATATATTTAATGTTTAATAATTTGAATAAAATTGCTGAATCATCAGCATCATCATCATTAATCTCGAGATATGGTCGAATTTGTGCGTTAGCGTTAGTTAGGTGCTGTGGTAGAGACAAGGGCGGATACAGGGGGGGGGGGTAAAGGGGGTAAATACCCCCCACCCCCCCCGAGATTTGAAAAAATGGGAAAAATTTTTAATACCGCGAACGGAACATGGGAAATTTTTGGTTCCTGCGGGGAAAAAAATTTTGGTTCTCTAAAAAAAGGCAAAATATTTTCCCGAAAGGGAAAAATTTTTCGTTCCGAGAGCGGAACATGCCAAAAAATTTGGTTCCGCGAACGGCACATGGAAAAATTTTTGGTTCCGCGGGCGGAAAAAATTTTGGGTCGCTAAAAAAAAAGGTAAAATATTTTTCCGGATGTGAAAAATTTTTAGTTCCGCGAACGGCACATGAAAAAATTTTTCGTAGAAAAACTTTTGAGAACAGGCCCCCCCCCGAAAAAAATTTCTATATACACCCCTGGTGCTGTGCGACGAGTCACACCAGATTACCCCCCCCCCCCCGAGAAACACCTCTGGATCCGCCCTTGGGTAGAGAAATGTATTTCAGGGCCATTTTTCCGAAGAGGCCGAATAGGGCGGCAAAATTTGTTAAAAAAAAAACTGCTTATTTATTTTACATATAAATTTGTTTTTTAATAGTCTTTAAAAAAAATTATTTTGTTTTCACTATTGACGTTTCGATCAACAATCGTGACCTTCCTCATGGACGCAGTGTGCGTTTTTAACCGCGGTGGCCGAAAAAGATTTCTCATGTCAAAAATTCGATGTCGAGATGTTGATGGATATACACGTTTTGAGGTCCCCTGAATCCAAAAAAGTGGTATTCGCGACATGGTCTGTCTGTCTGTCTGTGAACAAAATATCTCAAGAACGAAAAGAGCTACGAGGTTGAAATTTTATATTTAAGTTAGGCACTCCCCTGGGGCGTGACACGAAGCTTTTGAACAAAATCAGCCAAAGAATACTAATACTTTACTGATTTATTTTTTCAGTTTTTATCGATTTTTTCAAAATTCATTCCAATTCAGTGCCTGCTTGAGGATTTGTTTACATTCATGGAATACACAATTGAAAAGAATTCATAAACATTTCCTTATACATTTCCTATGGGAGAAATCGTAACTTTAAGAATTAATAACTCAAAAAGCTATAAGAATTTCGGGATGAAAATAATTTCCTGTAATCCCGAGAAGGTCTTCTTTATGCATATAAAATTTCATTTCAAAATTCCAACGGAAAGTTGCCTAACTAGAGCGTGACAGTCAGACGGACATTAATGAATTATATATATAGATTTTGTAAATAAACTACAGTGATTCAAATAAAGATTCGTTGTTTTTGAAGACGAAAAACTCATAAACATCGTATATCTCACTGAAAAATATTTGATCTTGAAAAGGTATTTCATTTACGTGACCGAAATTGAAGACTTGGGAAAAAAAAGAACTTTTTGCAACAACACAATGCGTTTGTAGTAAAAAAAAAAAATTCAAATAAACAAATTCAATTAAGAACAGAAAAGAGTGGAGTTTCCGCATTAAAAAAGAAAGTAAAAAAAATCAACTTCTCTATGCTACAAACATTTTTGGAACCGTTAGTATCAAAAAAAAAAAAACTCTTCATGCGAGGCGTCAATTCTCTCGTCTAAATTTACTGTTTAAGGTTTTTCTTCTTGAATAACAATTTCGTGAATGAAGTGAAATTGAAGGGTTGCAGCGTAAAAAGAGAGAAACTTTCGGCATAGATTTAATCTGCCTTCTAAAGACCGATTGCTTCACTTCTAGTCAACTAGCAAACTAACCGATAGCAAATCATCGATATAGTAGTAAACAAGAACACGCTTAAACTTCGGGTTAAAAAAAATTACTTTTTTCACATAAAATTAGCTTGAAATGTGAAGAAAAAAGACTTATTTCGGGCCAAAATTATTTATTTTCTATGTCGGATAAGTCAACCATCCTCAGGAGCTTAAAATAGAACAGCACATTTTAAGTTAAAATATAATAAAAAAAAACTTTTTAAAAAAATGCTTTTATTTAAATTGAACTAAAAAGCGAAAAATAATTTAATTAGTTCTTGTTAAAATTGTTGAGTATTTATGACTTAAAATAAAAGCGTGGGGCGCAGATTGATAGCTTAAGGAATTGTCTATACTTAGAACCTCGGAATCCCTTCGAAGTGCCCCACGCTTTTATTTTAAGTCATAAATATTCAACAATTTTAACAAGAACAATTAAATTATTTTTCGCTTTTTAGTTCAATTTAAATAAAAGCATTTTTTTAAAAAGTTTTTTTTTATTATAATTTTATTTTAAACTTTTTAGTCTTTTTTATTATAGAGTATTAAAAAAAAGAAGGCTGGATGTGTGAAATAAAGTACCACATTAGTTTGGTCTATTTTGGTAAAACCCAACTCACAATTTACGTCATCAAAAATGACCCTTAAATATCAAATTTCACACCTCTAGCCCATCGGGAAGTCTTTTGAAATTAGATTATTACGCGAGAGGTTTCAAATAAAGTACGACATTAGTTTGGTCTATTTTGATCAAAACCACCATATAGTGGCGTCATCAAAAATGACCCTTAAGTATTACATTTCACACCTCTAGCCCATCGGGAAGTCTTTTGAAATTACATTAATTCGCGAAGGGTTTCAAATAAAGTACCACATTAGTTTGGTCTATTTTGATCAAAACCACCATATAGTGGCGTCATCAAAAATGACCCTTAAGTATTACATTTCACACCTCTAGCCCATCGGGAAGTCTTTTGAAATTACATTAATTCGCGAAGGGTTTCAAATAAAGTACCACATTCGTTTGGTCTATTTTGATCAAAACCACCATATAGTGACGTCATCAAAAATGACCCTTAAGTATTACATTTCACACCTCTAGCCCATCGGGAAGTCTTTTGAAATTACATTAATTCGCGAAGGGTTTCAAATAAAGTACCACATTAGTTTGGTCTATTTTGGTAAAACCCTACTCACAATTTGCGTCATCAAAAATGACCCTTAAATATCAAATTTCACACCTCTAGCTCATCGGGAAGTGTTCTTAACAAAGACTCAAAGTTGGTGACCTTGAAAGAGTAAGTTAAATAAAAGCATTTAAAAAAAATATATATATTGGCAGAATTTAAATATATCTCGATACAAAAAATCTAGTGCAACTAGTCACACCAGATTTTCTTTAGAAAAATTTAAATGTTTCCAAAAGAATAAATAAACAAGGCTTTTGTTTCTAATTTCACCCTTTAGTATTGCATTATACCGAACATTGGGGCTTTGCTAACTCCAATTGGAGGCTGCAACTCTCGCCCTTTTCATTAAAAGGAGTTATTGGATACTGAATTTTCATTTATGCTTTAATTTTCGATCCTTGGACAAAGAATAGATAAATGCACTCTCCCAGGACTGTGTATATTCAGGCGCGAGGTGTGAAGGCTAAAAAAAGTGTAGGACGATCTTTGAAGGCAGCAAGTGAATAAATAATAGAATACAATTTTCGACGTTTCAATCAAGTCTTCAAGAAGACAGTCTTCAAGACAAAACAATCATTTGTATGATTGATGTAACACTCGGATCAATGTATGCCTATTTATCAAGTAGCAAGGTATAATTTAGACCGTTTTTTAATTTATCCACTGGCTGTTGTTAAACACCCTGAAGTGACAGAGTTAGTGCTAGGGGCCAGGGGTGAGCATCTCGGCTCATTTATTTCAATTGAAGCAAATTAATTGACTACTAATCAATTGAGAGGGTCTGACCTTAGTCAGTGAATAAAATAAATTCATCAATTTGATTTTCTATATTCTTAAAGTTTTCTGAGAAAGACTCAAAGATTCGATCGAAATGTTAACATATTGGATTGATGTTTTATGGCTGTGGAGATTTACTCAGGATTCGCAGAGACTTTGCAGCCAAGAGATTAAATTAAATTTTATTTAAATTTTTATTTGTCAACGTTTCGGTCGCTAATCACGACCTTCATCAGGGCAAATATTATCAATTATACACGATCTTTTAATATTCATTGCAATTAAATACAATTTCTTTTTAAGAATTTTGAATAAGAGACCTCCGAGCAGCAAGTAAAGTTTTTGTACATATCTAAGTAAAAAGAAATTGTATTTAAATGCAATGAATATTAAAAGATCGTGTATAATTGACAATATTTGCCCTGATGAAGGTCGTGATTAGCGACCGAAACGTTGGCAAATAAAAATTAATTGCCTGCAAAGTCCCTGCGAACAAATTAGATATTAAAAAAAGCATTTTTTTAGCGAGGGGTGGGGGTAGGTGAAGTGCCTCAGGGAGGGATCTACTTGCTATCATTTATATCGCCAAGCATACAAACTCTCAAATATTATCGTAACTTCAACTACCAATATGTTCGTCAATTTATTTGAGATTTTGAAATAAGACAAAGAGAAGAAGAAAATAAAACCCTGAAACTTGAACTCGTTTTTTTTTCTTTTTAAAGGTTAATATCAGATAAATAATAACGAGATGTATTTTCTCAACGTGAAGAAGATAAATATCTTTACGCTTTTGAATATCTAGTATTCTTTCTTTCAAAAAGTAAAATCTTTTAAAATGATAAGAAATAATAATGAAAACTTACACCGAATTATTACTGAAAACAGGGCAGATTTGTTCATCGCATATCCTTTAGTTTTTATGCTTCTCTGAGTAAATAATAAAAAAATTAACAAGCTGGTTTTTTTATATATTTTTTTATTATATTAGAAGTGGGTTTTGAAATTTGTTAGGAATTTCTCCCTCAATAGGAGAGATCAAACGAAATATAGATTGCTAAAGAGCAACGAGAGAATAAAATAAATGAAGGATCTACGATTTAGCCTGACCAATATTCAGGCTTTTACTTTCACGATTATTGTTATTAGAAATAAAAGTCATACATCGTGATTTATTTTAATACTACAAAAGGTGTTATTGTTAAGCTTGGCGATATAAATGACAGCAAGTAGATCTTTCCTTGATGAACCCCCCTTTGCCCCCTCCCCGCGGGTCAAGCAAAATATCAAATGAAGGTATTAGTGGAAAATAGTCATAAGTAGAGGCCGGACAAAAAAGCATAAAAAATTGGAAAAAAGTGCTTAAAAAAGCATAAAAAACTTGAATAAAAAGTTGTTAAATAAGCATAAAAGTTGAAAAAAAGCATCTAATAAGCGATTTTTACTCATACCAATGGCGTATACAAATTTTTTTTTTAAAGTAACTAAATTTATTCCGCCCCGCCCTGCGAAAATTTTTTTTTTGCGGTACCAAATTTTTTCACCCTGCGGAAAAAATTTTTTTTACAGGGCTATATTTTTTCACACTGCGGGGTTTTTGGAAAATTTTTTTTTTTTTTGGGGGCGCCCCCCCCCCTTATATACGTCCCTGGTGTATGCGTGTGTGAATGGGAAAAAGTTTTTTAATAAAAAAAAAAAAAAAATTATAAATATTCGTAAAATAAGTTCAAATAAGCACGAAAGGGAAAAAAAGCATAAAAACTCAAAAAAGGCAAAAAAAGCATAAAAAATGCAATCTCAAATTCATGGCCCTATAATTAACGAAAAGGGGTGGAAATAAGTAGGGGGCTACCCCCCGAAGGTCCTGGGGGAAACGAAGGTCATATTTGGATTCAGGAGGTTATTTTACTTAAGAATCTGAAGGAATTTTCTCGGGGCCGGAAAAAAGTTTCATTTTGCCGCACAGTGTAATTATCCGATTTTTACGAGTGAATGATTTTTGAAAAATTTTATTTTTCTATACTTTTAGTCGAGTTATGCACGACTAAATTACCTCAGATTGTACTGAAACTGGAATATTTCTATGTATTTTAACTAGGGTCCGACCGAAACAAGATTTTCAGCCGAAACCGAAACCGAAACCGAATATTCGGCCTCAACCTTAGTTTCGGCCGAAACCGTAACCGAAACCGAAACTTGTATTTCCTATAAAAAATTTTTTTCATTTTATCTTTTTTTTGAATTTTTTTCCCTTCGGTGAAAATCATTTTACCTTTTTTTAGGGAGACTAAATTTTTTTTCTCCCTCAAGTGCAAATTATTTGACCTTTTTTTTTTGCATGCGAGTCTCATCCCATTTTTTTCAGACTCTGGTTTTCTGGTTTCGGCCGGCCGAAAGGTTCGGCTACATTTTGGCCGAAACCGAAACTACGGCCGAAACCAGGATTTTTGGCCGAAACTGGCCGAAACCGTAACCGAAACCGAATATTCGGTCGGTTCCTAATTTTAACTATAAATATTTTGAAGAAGTGACTTAAAAACATCTTGAAAATTCAAAATAAGAGTCGCTTCAGAGCAAATTTTCTATTAAAATTGATTTTTCTCTATTTATCTAATAGTTGGGGCAAAATTGATGGCTTTTTTTCAATCATCGGGACCCATATGCTCAAGAATTGCTCATAATACCCCGGGAAAAAATTCGCTATCGAACAATGTTTTTTATCAAACAGTTTTATTAAGATATCCCAATCAATTGTAAAATTTATTTTGATGATAATGTATTTGCTACATTTTATTTATTTTTTTTTAATTTAATTGTTTATTATATATCTCAGCCAAAAACATCGGAAATGCAAAAAGGGGCGCCTCGCATTATTTTTGCCTAGCGTCGAGGTGAAATCAAAAAAATGCGCCTCGCTTTTCTGATTTATATAAAAGCGAGGAAATATTTTCACTTAAATAAAACCCCTACAGAATTTTATTTGTTTCATATATCCTCGCTTTTATATAAATCAGAAAAGCGAGGCGCATTTTTTGATTTCACCTCGACGCTAGGCAAAAATAATGCGAGGCGCCCCTTTTTGCATTTCCGATGTTTTTGGCTGAGATTTCACTTCTTTTTGTGAAATATTACATGAAAATATTATTTATTAATTTTTGTTTATTAAATATTAAGTTATCCCATGAATAGATCTTTTAATATGCATTCCAAACAGTAAAAATTAAATATCGTTTGATATCCATTCGAAGCGATAAACATACACAACAATTTCACCAAATTTTATAAAATTTTAGGTTTTTTATTTTTGTTATGTTGGTAGATTGTAAATACTTCGTTTGGTATCCATTCGAAACGATAAACATAGGATTTCACTAAATTTTATAAAATTTTAGGTTTTTTATTTTTGTTATGTTGGTAGAATGTAAATACATCGTTTGGTATCCATTCAAAACGATAAACATAGGATTTCCCTAAATTTTATAAAATTTTAGGTTTTTTATTTTTGTTATGTTGGTAGAATGTAAATACATCGTTTGGTATCCATTCGAAACGATAAACATAGGATTTCACCAAATTTTATAAAATTTTAGGTTTTTTATTTTTGTTATGTTGGTAGATTGTAAATACTTCGTTTGGTATTCATTCGAAACGATAAACATAGGATTTCACCAAATTTTATAAAATTTTAGGTTTTTTATTTTTGTTATGTTGGTAGAATGTAAATATATCGTTTGGTATCCATTCGAAGCGATAAACATAGAATTTCACCAAATTTTATAAAATTTTAGGTTTTTTATTTTTGTTATGTTGGTAGATTGTAAATACTTCGTTTGGTATCCATTCGAAACGATAAACATAAGATTTCACCAAATTTTATAAAATTTTAGGTTTTTTATTTTTGTTATGTTGGTAGAATGTAAATACATCGTTTGGTATCCATTCAAAACGATAAACATAGGATTTCCCTAAATTTTATAAAATTTTAGGTTTTTTATTTTTGTTATGTTGGTAGAATGTAAATACATCGTTTGGTATCCATTCGAAACGATAAACATAGGATTTCACCAAATTTTATAAAATTTTAGGTTTTTTATTTTTGTTATGTTGGTAGAATGTAAATACATCGTTTGGTATCCATTCGAAGCGATAAACATAGGATTTCACCAAATTTTATAAAATTTTAGGTTTTTTATTTTTGTTATGTTGGTAGATTGTAAATACTTAGTTTGGTATTCATTCGAAACGATAAACATAGGATTTCAACAAATTTTATAAAATTTTAGGTTTTTTATTTTTGTTATGTTGGTAGAATGTAAATATATCGTTTGGTATCCATTCGAAGCGATAAACATAGGATTTCACCAAATTTTATAAAATTTTGGGTTTTTTATTTTTGTTATGTTGGTAGATTGTAAATACTTCGTTTGGTATCCATTCGAAGCGATAAACATAGGATTTCACCAAATTTTATAAAATTTTGGGTTTTTTATTTTTGTTATGTTGGTAGATTGTAAATACTTCGTTTGGTATTCATTCGAAACGATAAACATAGGATTTCACCAAATTTTATAAAATTTTAGGTTTTTTATTTATTTTATGTTGGTAGCACTCCTTATCACGTTAATCTATTTCTATCTGAATGGATCTATCTAAAAAATTTTTGTTCCATTAGGGATCAAAATTACTAAAAATAATATATATATGTTCCTCGATGACGTCATCAGGGGAGCAAAATAGTTAGAATTGTTTTTTCGCCATGTTAAAGATAGGACAAATTTGAAATTTTGAATACCTCTCAAAAAGTCACTTTTGATCCAAAATGAAATTTTATATCAAAGGTATCGGGTTTTTGATAGTATCTATTTGTGTTTTAAATTTCATCCTAATCGGTCCAGCAGGGAAACCTGTAGCTTTGTCTAAAAATTTGAAAATTGAAGAAAAGAATGAAAAGAAAAAAAAAAAAAAAAAAGGAAAAATAAGAGACTAACTTTTGACCTTCCGAAATCGGCAAAATCTCAACTTTGAGCCTCTGCCATTCTTTTTGGGACTGGAATTTTTTTTTGAATTCGTGCTCAAAATAATCCTTATTTATTCTAGTTTAATATAAAAAAAATTTGGCTCCGATATCTTAAAAACTTTTTGAGAAATTCGCCCAGAAAGAGAAAAGTTCCTCAAAAAAATTTTTTCACGTCCCTATCTTTTATTAAGGATTTAAAATCATTCTTGATAATATAGTCTAGGGACGACTCGTCCATCTAAATGCAATGGGCCATTGGCATCTATTGGAATATCAACTAAATGGTAGTATTAAGAGTTTCTTTGCTTTCTTTTGCTTTTCACATGCTCGGCGACGAGTCGCTCCCGCGACTCTTGATTTTTTATGTGCCCGGGTCTCTACGCCCCTTGATCTGTGGGGGTGTTATTTATGAAAAAATCAAAATATATTTTTGATTAGTGATTTTAAGAGAAATAAGGATAAATCCTTTTATAGAAAGAAAAAATTCGATTTGACATTTTATCACTTGTCTACTTGCTCACTATTAATTTATTAATGTTAACGCACACACAATAGAGAAAGAATTAAAATATAACTGTCAATGTCATTTCGTTTTTTTCTAATTTAATAATAAAAGGAAAAAAAATTAGCCTTCATCATCATCCATGTTGTGAATAATTATTGTGATTTAACAAAACAAAAAAAAAAAACAACAAACAAAGAAAAAAAAAGACAAATTATTTATACAAGTTTTTGAATATTTCCCAAGCAACTAAAATGATTTTTTTTTTTTTTAAGCGGTTCATGAGAAAATTCCTTTGCAAATTATTATACTTTTGTCAACAGGGCCTTCTCTATGAAAAAGCACCAACAAAACTATGCATTGCATTCATTCAATTAAAAATTCTAACACGGAGCAGAAATTTATAAGTCTAACATAAATACCCGTATTCTCGTACCTTGAGGAAGGCCTCATTTAGTTCATAAATGTCATTTTATTCTCCTGGCAATATTTGGTGATATGTTCTGCGTGTCAATCATTTTATTTATTTGATTAAAATATGATCTTGTAAAATTTTGGAGGACATTGAGTAATTATCGTTATTAATAAAAGCCAAATAATGCTATGAAAATAAATAAAATAAATAATTATTTTTGTATATTTTGATCAAAAACAACCTGAATCTCGTCCAAGATTGGTTTTACTTCGACATTTAAACAACGAAAGGTTAGGTTCAGGTAAGGTTAGATTCGGGCCGCCATATTGCTGTTGACAATTTATCACTAAAAAAAATCCCTAAAATAAGTATGAATACGGGTGGAAATTTTCTGTAGTAACTGAATCTTCGTTTGTTGCAAGCAAGGTCTTTAAATACACAGGGTGGCCAGAAACTAGTAAATAAACAATTTTCAGGTCACAGTTTTTGATTGGTCCACGTCATGAAGCTCCTCCTTGCATATATTTTTCTATTTGGTAACATTGTTGACTGCCTATAACCTAGTTCACATTCATTTTGTTTTATTTGCAAATTTTATAGTTTCAGACTAAACTAATTTAGCCCCTGGTATTTATACTGCTTTATTAATAATAAGTCGTATATAAATTTGTATAAATTGTTTGTTTCGAACGATTTTTTACAAAAGGAGTAGCTCCATGACGTCACTCTCTTGAAATGGAAAAAATGTAAACAAACCGAGTTTGACCCCCCTGGTTGCAAGAGAATCCCAACAGATATCAAACAGAATGCATTTGCCCGAAAAAAGGGATACAGGTAAGGTTAGTTTCGGACTTAATTGCGGCAGCCATCTTGCTGTTGTCAATTTATCACTAAAAATCCCTAAAACATATGCATCTCATCTACAAATATCAATTCGATTCGATTAATAAAATAATAAAAATTCATAAATTTGGAAAAATCCATTTGTATAACTCAATTTGTGTGCATAAGTGAGAGAGAAAAAAAAAAATCAAAATTCTTTCTACTAGTTTCATAATCAAAAAAGAAACCAAATTAAGACTTTCTTGTACGGAAATCAAGAATAATGGGCCATAAAATGAATAAAAAAAAAAAATCTCTCAACATTTTATTGACATTGGAAAGTAGAGTTTATTTATCTCTCAATACACGTAAACCAAATTGTGTGTGTGTTCGTTTAATCAAAGATTAAAAGCGAAATGTTTTTGAACTTGACCCTTAGAGAGAAGTGAGTTTCTCTTTCGATTAAAAAAAAATAAATAAACTTTCATATGACATATCCAGAATATCTAGAAAAGTTAATTCTTTCAAAATACGGTATCATGTGAATGAATTAAAGAAAAACAAAAAAACTTTCCCGAGTTTTGCCAATATGACAATAAATAAAAATCTGGTATTCACACGATTTTTTGTATCTTTCCTATGAAGCAGAAGAGTAAAGTGCTTCAAAAGATTTCAAGGGCAAAATGAGAATATACATTTTAAAGAGCATCTAAAAAATAATTGATTATTGATTTTTGAGTTTTAATCAAAATCGTTGGAGCGAATTTTGAGAAAATCGAAAAAATCTGAAAAAGTGCATCAGTAAAGTATTAGTATTCTTTGACCGTTTTATTAATATGCTAATCAAATAATACATTTATTTTTTTTTGCTAAAGGTGATCAATGAATGATGATATGATGTATTATGGGTACGTATTATGTATTTTTAGAACAAAGATTTCGTTATTAATAATAATCAAATAATGCTCTGAAAATAAAAATAAAGATAATTATAATTATTTTTGTATATTTTGATTAAAAATAACCTGAATCACGTCCAAGATTTTACTATGGCATATAAACAACGAAAGGTTAGGTTTAGGTAAGGTTAGATTCGGGCCGCCATATTGTTGTTGCCAATTTATAACTAAAAATCTCTAAAATATGAATACGGGTGAATTGTTAGCCTAGTGGAAACAAAAAATACGCCTATTCCATCATCATAGAAATATTTGATTCTATGAATTTTAGAAACAAAAAGAAACGAAAACTGCATTATCAAGTAAATTTTAATGAAATTCATCAATATTTAATTTCAATTTTGGAAATGTGCTGATCGAATCAAAATAAAAGTTTTTTTATTATTATTTTCTATATTCCTTATATGCTAACCTATATTTACATTTACTCTCATTTTTTTTCTCTTTCACTCACATGCGGGTTTTCCAAAGAGAGTTTATTGTTTGTATTTCATTTATTTAAATCAACATTAACATAAATCATCAATCATTTATGAATCATTCATTCAACTAAATAAATACATTTTAAAATTTTTAATAAAATAGTTAAAAACAAACGCGTTCATTTTAATGCCATAAATATTCAACAATTTTATGTCAATTAATTTTCTCTTTCTTACCGCATTTCTCTTGCCTATCAAATACCAGGTAGACACAATAAATCCCAAGTAGAATTTTATGCAGATAACAACTATAAAAAGTGCATCTTAAATATTTCGGCTTCTTATATTATGGAAAATATATTCATAACAATAACGATTAGTTATTAGAATTTCCGGTCATTAAACAAGATAAAAATTCTTTTTATTTTTATTACCTAAACGTTATATAGCTTTCAAAACATTTTTTTTTCTCAATGTATAGTGTATGACAAATTATGACTTGCTATAAAAGAATGTAGGGCTAAAGTGTAGAAAACGGCATTGGCGAGTTCAGTACTTATTACATTTTTTTCAGGGAAAATACTCTCTCCTTTTCCTTTATTAGCCTAAAAGAGGTGTCGGTAAGCCAAATTGATCGAGATATATGTCAAAATAACGAAAATTTTGAAGAAATACGAAAGCCACATTACCCATTAAAAAATGTTTTATTACTTACTTTTTTTTATTTCTCTATTGTAATTTAGATGACAAAAATCTTGCGCCTGATCTATACTGATTGAGAAAACTAGAGAAATTAATTAAATAGAGTTGAAAAAAGATTAATAATTTTAATGATAATTGTTTATTTTTTTAAATAATGAACGATAAAGGAGCTAACTTCATATTGAATTAAAAGTATTCACTGACTTTTTTTAGAAAAAAAACTTTGAGTTTGCTATTCTTAAGAATATCAACTTTTTTAGCCACAATTATTATTTGAACCCCCCTATATAAATTAATATTATTATAATAATCAATATTTTTTCTTTCATTTTCATTCTTAGCTACAGAGGCCATTTAGGGTTTTATCGTCTTTATCAGAAGTTTCCAAATTCTTTGGAGGGTCGAGATGATCTTTTCATAAGTCAATTGATAAAATTTTTTATAAAAATGAAATAAAATTTTATAACACGATCAAAATTAATATGCTAATCAATTTTTATAAAAAAAATTATTCTTTGGTTTTTTTATTAATTATCATGAAGTAAGCTCCTTTATCGTTCATTATTAAAAAAAATAAACAATTATCATTAAAATTATTAATAAGAGGGTAAAAAAGAGAAATAAAATTTTTAATCATATTTTCAACTCTATTTAATTAATTTCTCTAATTATCTCAATCAGAATAGGCCAGGTGCAAGATTTTTTGTAATCTAAATTACAATGGAGAAAGAAAAAAACCCAAAAAAGTAAGTAATAATACATTAAAATTAAATATACAAATTAAACACTAGATTATTTGTTTCAACGGTTTTATTAATTAAAAAATTAACACTTGATACGTATTTCGACAATTCCTTGTCATCATCAGAAGAGATTACATTCTAATACATGAAAGTAATGCTGTATCTACTTTCAGTGTTAATTTTTTAATTAATAAAACCTTTGAAACAAATAACCTAGTGTTTAATTTGTATATTTAATTTTAATTTACAAAATGTTTCAACGAGAACCAACGGTCGAAAGTTTAAATCTTAATAATACATTTTTAATGCTTAATGTGGTCCTCGTATTTCTTCAAAATTTTCGTTATTTTGGCATATATCTTGATCAAATTGGCTTACCGCCTAGGCTTAGGCTAATAAAGGGAAATGAGAGAGTATTTTCCCTGAAAAAGTTATAAAATGTACTAAACTCTCTAATGCCGTATTCTACACTCGCGCCGCCCGCCTTCGACGGTGTGTGGCGTCTGAAAATATTTTTTTACCTACAGTATAAATGTTCATTTTATTTATAGAAGTTTTTTTTTTTTAAGCGAAAGAGAATGAGAATGTGTTGTTGGCCTAGAGAGAGAGAGAGCAAGAAGGAGGGCGATGGCCGAGATGTGCCCTAAATGTCTGTCTATCTACCTTCTTTACAACCAGTTTAGAATTGATTCATTGAAGAGAAAGAGAGAGAATGCAAATCTCAACTCTTTTTTGGTTGTCGTTGCACCTGGAAATCCTGCTTACGAAAGAGTGGCGTGAGAGATTATTGAGTGCTAAAAAAAAGCAAGTCCCTTCTGGATCCTCATTTGATATTTACCATTTTTATAATTGCGGGGATTTAGATTTGGTCCAGGGGATGCTGAGAATAAAGAGGTTCTCAATAAACAGACCCCTCAACAGTCGAGTTCGATTATTAACTTTGATATCTTAATAACATCTTCTAGGAATGCCCTCGCGGCTTGGTGTAGTAGGTAGCGTGCCTACCTCTTATACCAAACGTCGCACAGTGGGCTGAAATCGAAAAAAAGCGGCCATAATTATCTTTTTTTTGGGCGGATTTTTACAAAATTAAAACTATACATACAGAATCATATGTTCTTCTATACCCTTCAATATTTTCATATTTTACGGAAAGGGGTTGAAATTACCCCTTGACAAAGTTGAAAAAAAATATATGATGTGTGAAATATAAAATAAAACTCATGTCAAAAAATCAAAAAAAATATGCGTTTTACAAAAATGACATTTATTTTTACAAAAAACATACCTGGGGGTGAACTACCCCTTACTGAAGGGAGCAAAAAAATATTTTTTTTTTGATAATTACAAGCAATATGTCTTTATATACATTTTAATGGATGCTGATTCCAAAGATGTCATCTATTTTTACTAAAAACATACACGGGGTGAACTACCCCTTACTCAATGTGTTAAACAAAATTTTGCTCTGATAATTACAAGCGATATGTCTTTATATACATTTTAAAGGTGTCTAGTTACAAAAATGTCATTTATTTTTACAAAATATATAGTTAGGGTGAACTACCCCTTACTGAAGGGAGCAACAAAATATTTTTTTTTTTTTTTTTTGCAATTACAAGCAATATGTTTTTATATATATTTTAAAGGTCACTCGTTACAAATATGTCATTTATTTTTACAAAATATATAGATGGGGTAAACTACCCCTTACTCAAAAGGGTCAAAAAATAATTTTTTCGATATAAGCTTATACAAGCCATACGTCTTTATATACATTTTAATGGATTGCTGATTACAAAGATGACTTATTTTCTCTTCCCTCAACATTGGGGCAGGGGGGAGGGGAGGGGGGCTCGAGCCCCTTGGGCCCCTTGGAGTCAGCTTCTATGTCTCGGTCATTATACTTAAATAAAAATTATTTTCTAAAAAATAAATATCATTACTATAATATAAAGCTCTAGCCACTAAATTCTGTTTTATGTTCCTATTTACCACTCTCTCTTGCTGATTGGCCAGAGACAAAGTAAGTGGAGTCAGTGAAGGAAATTTAAAACTTTAAAATTTTGCGCCGAAGTCGAGCAATTGCAAAATTTCCAAACAGTGAGCAAGAATAAATTTGATGCATTAGCTCATCGAAGGCATGTAAGGGGGTCCAGGGGGGCTTTACCACTTGTATACAAAAATAATATAGTTATTTCAATAATATTAATAAGAATATGAACAAGAAAAGATACAATTTTCAAATATTGGATATTCCCTTTTAATAGATTATTTTTTCAAAAGATTTCAAAATTTGAGGCCCCATAAGAGGCCACCATAAAATTTTATGGTCATTCTAATCATAGCCTGATTTTATTTTGTCCGTCAGCCCTTTGTCAGGTTTCAATATTATCTGTAAAGCAGAGAGAAGTTCATATGGTTTGACGGAAATCACTTGTTTTTCTGCCGATTTAATTATAAAAAAATTAATAAAAATTCGGCGGGCAAATTCGGGCAAAAAGTTTCGATGCAATCATGTTCTACATGTATTTTAGTTTCAGGATCTATTGAGTTTGTTAGGGATCCGCATGGATCCCATATACTTTTTTGAAATTGAAAAAAATTTATATTGCTTTTTTTTTTTACTTACAAAAAAAATTTATTTAAAAATAAATAACTGAATTACAAGAAAAACAAAAATATTTTCAGAAAGAAGATTAATTTATCTATGATTCAAAAAAAAATTCATTAAAATTGGATTAATATTAATACATGAAAAAAATTCCTGAATATCGACTTAAAACGCAAAGAAAAGTTAGTAAGTTATCTTGCCCACTTTGGCGCTCTATAGCTCTGGTTTGGGTTGGGTAAAAAAAAAATGAATTATTGTACTGAGGTCCACATATAGTCTATTATTGGTGTGCAAAACGTTGTTTTTATATTTTGAAGTTCATTTTTTCGAATTATGGCCGCTTTTTTTCCTATTTCAGCCCACTGTGCGTCGCGGGTACGGACCCCAGGCAGTCCGATGATTTTATTTAAGCCATTTGGATACCTGATGGGTTAAAATGGCGCAAAATATAAGCACTAGTACTTTACTGATGCAGTTTTTCACTTTTTTTTTTCAATTTTCTCAAAATTCGCTCCAACGATTTTGATTAAATTTCAAAAATCAATTATTTTTTAGATGCTCTTTAAAATGTATATTCTCATTTTGCCTTCAAAATTGTTTGAAGCACACTTTACTCTTGTACTTCATAGAAAGGATAGGAGAAATTGTTGCCATGGTAACAAAATATAAATCTTTTCCGTGTTTAGGTATTTTACATCTTGAATTCTAATATATATAATATAATGGCCTAAGGCTGGAAGGGGCAAATAAATAAATTCTAATATATCGGCGGAAACTAAATATATCTCGACACAAAAAGCACACAAGCACAGAACACAACTTTCGATTACAGAAGGTAAGAGAAAGTTGGGTGCTGTGCGACCAGCTGTCACACCAGATTTTTTATTTTTTATTGAATGAAACATGTCCAGATTCTTGTCGCGAGTGAGACCACTAGGGTGGTTGGTTTTGTCACTTTTGTTTCGGAGGGAAATGCAATACCCGGCAAAAGTGGCCCACTCACATGGTCATTACAGATAAATTTTTTTTTTTGATCAAACAATAACTTCTGTGAGAGTTTTTACCTCAAAGTTTAGAAATTTCGATTGAAAATCCCAAAATTGTCATTCAGTTTAGGTGGGTTATAAAGGGACCATATTTTTGGATAACGATAATTGTATCTGTGTAATTTGTATCTGTGATGTCCATGTGGCTGGGCTACTTTTGCCGGGTATTACATTTCGCTTCGAAAAAATGTGGCAAAACGATCCACTCTAGTGCGCACTCAAATGCCAATTGGCATTAATGCATTAAGCCAAATGTAGAGTTGTCAAATTGTGGGTATTAATATAAATACTAGGAAACGGCCGAATATTCGGTTTCGGCCAGTTTCAGCCAAAAATCCTGGTTTCGGCCGTAGTTTCGGTTTCGGAAAAAAAGTAAAATGATTTTCACGGAAGGGGAAAAAATTTTCCGCAAGGCGAAAAAAATTTGAAAAAAAAAAAAAGGTAAAATGATATGAATTTTGTATAGGAAATACAAGTTTTGGTTTCGGTTACGGTTTCGGCCGAAAATAAGATTGAGGACGAAATTTGGTTTCGGCTGAAAATCTTGTTTTGGTCGGACCCTAATAAATACATAAAATGCTTGTACAGTGAGCGCCACAATTAAGTCCCTACTTGATAGTAAAGCCTTAAGTATATTTTATAGTATATGGTGTAAAGTGAAATAATTTTAATGACCGAATAAATCTGGTACGGATGATTTTATTTTACCTTTTAAAATTTAAAATTATTTTACCATTTACCATATTCTATACCATATACTTAAGGCTAAAGCTATCAGGCGGGGACTTAATTGTGGCGCTCACTGTATAAATATACCAAGCAATGACTAAGAGCTTTTTATATACGATGCAGTCAGTTCAAGTGACAAAATTGTTGTTGATATTCAATTATAGCCGAAACTGTGTCCACTACCCTTTATCCAAGTTTTCCGCGCATGCTGCGGGCCCTATACGTATATTGTAAGCAATAGTGAGGGGTGAAGAAAAATATTCTTCAAATAAGTCACTCTGTATCTATTTGATACTTGAATCTTTTTTTTTTTTAATGCGTTTGAGCAACCAGGAAACAAATTTGTATGTACAAAAAAAAGAATAAAACCCATTCATATATCTCTCTCTATCTATGACTTAATCGAGACTTCTCTTCTTTTTTTGGAGGCTAAGGTCAAGAACTGAATAAATTCAAATTTCTCAACTTTTATATGGAGCCACGCTAACAGGCACAGAGATCGGCCTTCAAGGGGAATCAAATCTTTTCTCGTGATAGTATATTATAATTCTTAAAACAAAAACAAAAAAATAAATAACAGGACAATTAAGAGCCATTGGACAGAAAGGGAGAGAGACAGTGCCAAGGTGAGTGCCTTTGAAATGAGCGCAAGCGTTAAACCGTAAAGAAGAAGAGACTTTATCAAATACTGTGTATAATAAAAACAAAAAACTCAAACAAGAAAAAGAAAAGTAATTAAATTTGTTGTAAAAAAAAACATTTAGGACAAAGATTTTGTTTTTATTAAATAGGCCTAATTTTACGGTATTTGAAAGAAATTATAAGCGATCACCGGGGGTCTGGCAACGGAGAAAAGCAATAGTCTCTAAAATCGGGATTGGTGAACCTGAGCAAACAGCGGTAGCCATCGGTACTACCATTCTAAATATATAATAGCGGTGTGTCCGTCTGTCCGTCTGTCACGTTCTGTTTGGCCAACTTCCCGCTGGAATTTTGAAACGAAATTTTGCAGTCTTATAGAGGACGTTATGAAGAGTCCCGGAAAAATACTCGGGCCCCGAAATTCCTATAACTTTTTGAGTTATTAATTTCTAAAGTTACGATTTCTCCCATAGGAAATGTAAAGAGAAATATTTAATTATTCTTTGAAGTTGTGTATTCTATGAAGGTAAACAAATCCTCAAGCAGGCATTGGATTGGAATACGTAGTAATAATAATTTTCTAGTGCCGATGGCCAAGGGCTAAAGGCTTGAATAATAAAAAAAAAAAAAAAAATAATTTTCTAGCCATCGGGGTTTGGCGTAGAGGTTAGTGTCACAGATCAAACATATTAGTTAGGTTAGTGTGCTAAACTCGTATACCAAAAGTCGCGGGTTCGGACCCCAGGCAGTCCGACGATTTTATTTAAGCCATTTGGATACCAAATGGCTTAAATAAGAATGCCTGGACCCCAAATAAATATATATTATTAAATAACGGTTATCGTAAAAGTCTTAAATGGCCTAAGTTGCCGAAAAGACTGCATGTATGTGTGTGTGAATGTGAGTGCAAATGAGAAAAAAGTGCGTTTTTTATTTAAAATAAAAAATAATAATAATTTTCTTAGCCCACGGGGCTTGGGTAGTTGGTTGGGGGCGTAGCTCCTGGCTAGACGCGAAGCCCGCCGAAGGCGGACGGCGCGGCTAGTTTTAAGTTAATTAAATAATATTCTAACCCCTAAATGGCAGCAGTAGCCGATAAGGGTTAAAAGAAAATTTAGCGATTATAGAAAAAAATCTGATGGTCTGACTGGTCGCACAGCACACAAATTTCTCTTATCATCGGTAATCGAAAGTTGTATTCTCTGCTTGTCACCCCAGATGTTGTGTGTCGACATATATTTAGGTTCCGACAGTACGGTACATTAGAATTCAAGATAAGTAAAATTTATAAGTACTAGCCGCGTCGCCCGCCTTCGGCGGGCTTCGCGCTAACCGGGGGCTTCGCCCCCCTGGACCCCCTCCAGCTGGCTCGGGCCGCCTGCGGCGGACCCTCGCCTTTTCTTATTTGTGAAAACTCGTGGCGCCCGCCTTTGCATATAGACAGGGGGCTTCGCCCCTGGACCCCCCGCCAGCTGGCTCGGGCCCGCCTGCGGCGGACCCTCGCCCTTTCTTCTTAATTATGAAAAAAAAATTATCATTACATTTCGCCCCCCTGGACCCCCCCCTCCAGCTGGCTCGGGCCCGCCTGCGGCGGACCCTCGCCTTTTCTTATTTGTGAAAACTCGTGGCGCCCGCCTTTGCATATAGACAGGGGGCTTCGCCCCTGGACCCCCCGCCAGCTGGCTCGGGCCCGCCTGCGGCGGACCCTCGCCTTTTCTTAATTATGAGAACCCGTGGCGCCCGCCTTTGCGTCTAGACAGGGGGGCTTCGCCCCCTGGACCCCCTTCCAGCTGGCTCGGGCCCGCCTGCGGCGGACCCTCGCCCTTTCTTCTTAATTATGAAAAAAAATTATCATTACTATTCCAAACCAGTGCCTGTTTGAAGATTTGTTTACATTCATGGAATACACAAATGAAAAGAATACTTAAATATTTCTCTGTACATTTCCTATGGGAGAAATCGTAACTTTAAAAATTAATAACTCAAAAAGTTATGGGAATTTCGGGATGAAAATAATTTTCCTGTAATCCCGAGAAGGTCCTCTTTATGCATAAAAAATTTCATTTCAAAATTCCAACGGGAAATTGCCTAAATACAGCGTGACAGACAGACGGACAGACAGACAGACAGACGGACATTAGTGAATTATATATATAGATGGGAAGATATTTATATTTTGTTACCATGGCAACCATTTCGCCTAACTTTTCTATGGAGTACAAGAGTAAAGTGGTCTTCAAACAATTTTGAGAGCAAAATGAGAATATACATTCTATAGAGCAATCTAAAAAATAATTGATTTTTGAATTTAAAAAAAAAATCGTTGGAGCGAATTTAGAGAAAATCGAAAAAAACTGAAAAAGTGCATCAGTAAAGTACTAGTACTCGTTGGTCGATTTTGTTCAAAAGCTTCGTGTCACGTCCCATGGGGGTGCCTAACTTAAATATAAAATTTCAACGTCCTAGCTCACTTTACTGATGTACTTTATCAGTTTTTTTTTCGATATTCTCAAAATTCGCTCCAACGATTTTAATTAAAATTCAAAAATCAATTATTTTTTTAGATTCTCTTTAAAATGTATATTCACATTTTGCCATTGAAATCTTCTGAAGACCACTTTTCTCTTGTACTTCATAGAGAAGATAGGAGAAATGTTTGCTATGGTAACAAAATGTAAATATTTTCCCATACTTATAAATTTTACTTTACCTCTAATATATCGGGCTGAAGGCCTACCTCCTATACCAAACGTCGCGGGTTCGGACCTAGGCAGTTCGATGATTTTATTTAAGCCATTTGGATACCAGATGGCTTAAATAGAAAATGCCTGAACCCCCAATATATATATATTACTTACAACGGTTATCGTCTAAAGTCTTAAATGGCCTGAGTTGCCGAAAAGACTGTGTGAATGTGTGTGTGAGTGTGAAAAAAGTGTGAATGTTTTAAAAAAAAAAAAAAAAAATATATCGGGCTGAAACTAAATATATGTCGACACGAAAAATCTGGTGTGACAAGCACAGTACACAGCTTTCGATTACCGAAGATAAGAGAAAGTTGTGTGCTGTGCGCCAGTCACACCAGGTTTTTGTTTTCCTTTCCTATATATACTGGTATTTTCAAAAAACCTCATTTATTAAGCAATAAATTGGTGAATAAAGTCATAAGCCCATTTTCGTTTTCTTATTCTCACAAATCTTCTTTTGTAAGAATAAAGAATTCTAATTTGATTCGACTGGTGACGACATCACTTTATTATTATTAGGATATTAAGGTATTAATATTTAGAAGAGAAAATCATTCTCACATAAACGAAATAGAATAATAATAATAATACATAAGAAATGAATACGCAAATCAGGTAGATCGTCTAGGCAAAACGTGATCGGATTTCAAAAAGAAGATTTTATTCATCTCATTACGCTGGGTGGAACACACCCTGGACCTCCAACTGGAGATTTCAATGTAGCAAGATCATAGAAAGCGAAAGTTCTTTCCTTTGCGACGTTTCGTTAACCATCATCAGGCCATGTAGAGCAGGCATTCAAATGAAGAGAATAAATAAAAGACTCGCAATTCCCATCAAATTTGATGGTGTGACTGGTCACACAGCACACAACTTTCTCTTTCCTTCGGTAATTGAAAGTTGTGTTCTGTGCTTGATTAACACACCAGATTTTTTGTGTTGACATATATTTAATTTCCGCCGATATAGAAGAATTCAAGCAGGGGGGTCAAACTCGGTTTGTTTACATTTTCATTCAAGGGAGTGACGTCATGGAGCTCCTCTTTTTGTAAAATATCTTTCGGAACAAACCATTTATAAATATTTATATACGGTATATTATTAATAAAGCAGAATAAATACCAGGGTCTAAATTAGTTTAATCAGAAACTATAAAATTTGCCAACAAAACAAAATGAATGTGAACTAGATTATAGGCAAAGGGGTGGATACAAGGGGGGGGGGGGGGGGGGGTAAAGGGGGGGAGCACCCCCGAGATTCGAAAAAAATACCTTTTTTCGCAAAAAAATTTATTTTTAATGTAAAATTTTAAAAATTAATACTTAAAAATTTGATGTGTATTTATATTCTGGCAGAACAAATACAGAATGCGCTTTTAAATTACCGAAATTTAAAAAAAATAGTGTGCTGTGCGACGAGTCACATCAGATTACCCGCCCCCGAGAAACACCTCTGGAACCGCCCTTGGTTATAGGCAGTCAACAATGCTGCCACATAGAAAAATATAAGCAAGGAGGAGCTTCATGACGTGGACCAATCAAAAACTGTGACCGGAAAATTGTTTATTTACTAGTTTCTGGCCAACCTGTGTATTTTAAAGACCTTGAATTCAAGATGTACAATTAAATGCCTGGACCCCCTAATATATATAAATTCATAAATAACGGTTATCGTAAATGTCTTATATGGCCTGAGCTGCCGAAAAGACAGTGTGAATGTGTGTGTGAGTGTGAGTGTGAATGAGAAAAAAGTGTGAATGTTTAAAAAAAAAAAAAAAAAAAAAAAAGATGTACAATTTATAAACATAGGAAAATATTTATATTTTGTTACCATAGTCACCTCTCTTCTCTATGGAGTACAAGAGTAAAGTGGTCGTCAGAAGATTTCAATGGCAAAATGAGAATATACATTTTAAAGAGCATCTAAAAAATAATTGATTTTTGAATTTTAATCAAAATCCTTGGAGCGAGTTTTGAGAAAATAAAAAAAACTGAAAAAGTACATCAGTAAAGTATTAGTACTCTTTGACCGATTTTGTTCAAAAGCTTCGTGTCACGTCCCAGGGAGGTACCTAACTTAAATATGAAATTTAACTTCATGCTTAAAATTGTCCACACTGACAAACACTATATTACATATATAAGTAAGAGAAAGTAAAATGAATTTCATTTATATTAACAGATGACGTATAGTCGATTTTAAAATCTAACAAATAGAATTTCTAAACCAATGTTTGTTTGATTTTTATAACATCTAATAATAATAATAATAATTTAAATAAAGTGAGATAAATTATAGGTATTTAAGCGTAGTAGTTACGTGTCTTTTTTTATGAAAACAGAGAAAATAGGACACAAAAAGAAATTGTAGGTGAATAGAAGAAAATCAACTTGAAGTTTCGGGCCTTCCTCAAGAATATATCAATTTTGATGTTTCATCCGAAGTTAAAGAAATTTCAAAAATCTGGTGTGACTGGCGCACAGCACACAACTTTCTCTTACCTTCGGTAATCGAAAGTTGTGTACTGTGCTTGTCACACCAGATTTTTGTGTCGACATGTATTTAGTTCCCGGAAGTAGGGAATATTTGAATTCAGATGTAAAATTTATAAGTATGGGAAAATATTTATATTTTGTAACCATAGCAACCATTTCTCCTATCTTTCCTATGATGCACAAGAGTAAAGTGTGCTTCAAACAATTTTGAGGGCAAAACGAAAATATACATTTGAAAGAGCATCTAAAAAATAATTGATTTTTGAATTTTAATCAAAATCGTTAGAGCGAATTTTGAGAAAATCGAAAAAAACTGAAAAAGTACATCAGTAAAGTACTAGTACTCTTTGGCCGATTTTGATTAAAAGCTTATTTTTTCCGGTCCCGGGGGTGATTAACTTAAATATAAAATTTCAACCTCCTAGCTCAATTCCTTCATGCTTAAAATTGAACACACACCCCACACACACACACACACACACACACAGACAGACCATGTCGCGAAAACCACTTTTTTGGATTCAGGGGACCTCAAAACGTGAAGATCCATCAAAATCTCGACATCGAATTTTTGACATGAATGCAATACTTTCTCTCTATATATATATTACATATATACATAGGTAAGAGAAAGTAAAAAGTTGATGTTAAAGGAGACAGACAGGTGATTAGCCAATAATACAGATACAATCACTTTGAAATAAAATGGTTATAGTTACCCAATTTGGCTTAATTGATATAAGAATAGATACATTTGACGAAGGAGTTTGTGATTAATCGCCCCCCCCCCCACCCTCCCCCCACCGCCTCTCTATTAAAGATATCAAGAAACATGAAGCAATTAAATAAAAATCAGGTGTGACTGTCGCACAGCACACCCTATCTCACCAGATTTTTGGTGTCGACATATATTTAGTTTCCGCCGATATATTAGAATTCAAGATGTAAAATTTATAAGTATGGGAAAATATTTATATTTTGTTACCATAACAACCAATTCGCCTATCTTTCCTATTGTAAAGTGGTCTTCAGAAGATTTCAACGACAAATGAGAATATACATTTTAAAGAGCATCTAAAAAATAATTTATTAGATTATGTAATTTATTAATTAATTGGTACGTTTTAGTTTAAATATAATTACTTTAATTAAGATAAATTAAAAAATACACACGTTTAAAGTAAACAAATATGAGAGTCAATATAAACATAGGGACTGTGTATTGGATGATCCATTGTTGAGCGAGTGTAAAAAAATACTTCTTTCCAACATAATTGATTTTTGAATTTTAATCAAAATCGTTGGAGCCAAAGAGTACTAGCACTTTACTGATGTATTTTTTCAGTTTTTTTTTTTTTCGATTTTCTCAAATTCGCTTCAACAATTACGATTAAAATTCAAAACTCAATTATATTTTTGATCGTGTATGGTAGTTCACCGAGCCAAGCCAAAACTTGTGCAGCGTTGCCAGATTCATATTTCTTTTTTTAGATCCTTTTGATATTTTTTTTAAATTTTCTGAAGAGATTTTAATTAGGATAATTATTTAAATATTTTTTAAATCATTTTTTTTTAATAAAATTTTGAAAAAGTACTAAAATTAAGATAATTATGAGTGACATGTCATTTGTTGGGGGAAGTTCAAATGATCAATGGTAGCCATTCATCCCGCATTTTTCGGGGCAATTTTGCATTTTGATTCAATGACCCACAAAATGTCCTACATTTAATTTGTAACCGTTTCTTCACTTAAGTGTTTAAGATTTAAATAAAAATTTTCAATTTTTAAAAATTATTTAAATTATTTATGATATGAAAGATGACATTATATTGGGATATTTTTATGCAATTTTTCATTTTGTTGTATTAAACGAAATTCTATTTCAAAAAAGGCAAAGATGTAACGAGCTACAAAAAGGTTGTTTTTACTTTCTCGTATAGAGAAAGTTATGTAATCGTAAAAAAATTCGACTTCGAGATTTTGATGTTTCTCCACGTTTTAGACCACCCTGAGTCCAAAAAACCCATTTTTGGCATTATGTCTGTGTGTGTGTGTGTGTGTGTGTGTGTGTGTGTGTGTGTGTGTGTGTGTGTGTGTGTGTGTGTGTGTGTGTGTAAACACGATTGCATAAAAACCAAAGCAGCTAGATCGATGAAAAGTGGTATATGCTCCTTACACTAAAATTGTAGATTTCTATCAACTTTTGGAGTAAATACGTCACTTGGAAGTAGTACTTTACTTAAAAGTTTTTTCCAAAATTTTGAAATTTTCAATTTTTGTTATATTATGATAAAATACTCTATTTTAAAAAGTTTTTATTCTTTGACATTTTTTCGAAAACTGAATAGTTTTTGAAATAATCACAGAAGAAATAGAAAATATTCGTTAATTTTGATAAAAAATCAAAACAAAATCATACAGGTGTCATTAAAAAAAGGGTAAATATAAACAAATGAATTTGTGAAACAAATGAATTTGTTTATATTTAACCTTTTTTAATGACACCTGTATGATTTTGTTTTGATTTTTTATCAAAAATTAACGAGATATTTTCTATTTCTTCTGTGATTATTTCAAAAACTATTCAGTTTTCGAAAAAATGTCAAAGAAATAAAAACTTTTTAAAATAGAGTATTTTATCATAATATAACAAAAAAATTGAAAATTTCAAAATTTTGGAAAAAACTTTTTAAGTAAAGTACTACTTCGTGACGTATTTACTCAAAAAGTTGATAGAAATCTACAATTTTAGTGTAAGGAGCATATACCACTTTTTCATCGATCTAGCTGCTTTGGTTTTTAAGCAATCGTGTTCACACACACCCCAGACGTAATTCCAAAAGAATATACGAGAAAGTCTCGGGGAAGTCAATCCCCATATTTCCTTCTATAAAGGATTTAAATAAACATTTTTTATTTATTATTTATATGGTGACATATTTTCTGATATTTTTAAACAATTTTTTTGTCTTATTAAACAAAATCATTTAATAAATTCTATTTGTTTTTTCTTGTTGTATCTTCCTTATAAAAGAATATATATTTTTTTGGCATTTTTATTTTGTTGTATTAGGCACCGATTTGACAATTTACTAAGAGACTAACCTTTATTTACTCTTAAATGTCAAATTTCAAACGGGCCTGCTTGGCTCGGCCGTGTATGACCCCCTATTTTTGGATCGGTCGAAAAATGGACTCGCACAAATTGGCTCGGTCTAAATGGACCTGCCGTGTATGGCCGCCTTTATGCTTCATAGGAATGATATAAGTCCATGGTAAAAAAATATAAATATTTTCCCATATTTATAAATTTTACTTCTTGAATTTTAATATACCGCCGGAAACAAAATATATATCGATAGTTTACTAACCTATATTCATGGACAAATTACTTACATCCGTAGCTAAATGCTTAAAATAAAATTAAAAAAAAAAAAAAAAAAAAAAAAATTTATTATCCATTCGATAATTCCATTGGAATTTTCAAAATCCATGACAAACAAAATTAAATTTCAATTAAATGGAAACAATTTTCCATACAAATTAGAAAATACAACGCGATGTTAAATTATTATTTACCATAAACTCATAAAAACAATATATAGAAAAAAAAAAAAAAAATGAGGCATGAAATACGTATATACAATAAATCAAATTAAAATTTCTGAATGTTTAGTTTTAAATTTCTCAACAAATCAATTATCTATAAAAATTGTCTATTTTCATTCAATCACGACACGATAACAATTTTGACGCCCCCTGGACCCCTTTCTTTTGTTTTTCTCTAGCGTTCCCTTAGTGCAGTGGTTCCCAACCAGTGTATTGTGGTGTACGTCACTCAATATAAATATAATATTTCAATAAATTTACATATTAAACTTAACTGGCTGTAGACTTTGAATTGGGTATAGGAGACTTTGCAGCTAAGAAAAAACTTTTATTTAATTGTTAACCGTCGACGTTTCGGTCGCCAGTCTTCCTCCGGACGATTAATTGTTAGAATACAAGATTAACAGTATTATATTTAATTATCATTGAAAATAATACAATATTTATGTAAGCTATAAGAGTGTAAGTGACTTGCTCGCTTAGTACTACAATCAATGGGCCCATTTACTCTTAATACATATAACTCAAAATAAATATTGTATTATTTACAATGTTACTATTAATCTTGTGTTCTAACTAATTAATCGTCGGAGGAAACCGAAACGTCGACGGTTAACAATTAAAAATTTGTTATTTAATCCTTGGCTGCAAAGTCTCCTATACCCAAATTAATTTCATATTGTTTCTTAAAATTTGAAAGAAATCGATAAAGAATATTTAGAGAAAAGTGGAAAAAAAAAAACAAAAAAGTAAAGTACTAGTAGTTTTTGACTGATTTTGTTTAAAAGCTTATTTTCACGCCTCAGGAGGAACTTAACTAAAATATAAGAATTTTTTAACCACCTAACTCAATTCCTTCATGCATTAAAATTCAACACAGACAGACAGACACACCATGCCCTCGGGGCTTGGTGTAGGGGTTAGCGTGCTAACCTCGTATACCAAAAGCGAGGGGAACCCCAGGCAGTCCGATGATTTTATTTATGCCATTTGGATACCAAATGGTTTAAATAAATGCCTGAACCCCTAATATGTATATTAATCAATAACGAATATCGTAAAAGCCTTATATGGCCTGAGTTTCCGAAAAGACTGTCTGAATATCTGTGTGAATGAGAAAAAGTGTTATAAAAAAAAAAAGACAATATGTTTTGGATTCAGGGGACCTCAAAACGTGTTTACCATCAAAATCTCGATATCCCAATTTTGCAATGAATCCAATACTTAAATGTAAAACAGTTTTTTATCATCTTGAGTGCAAACTGATTATCATTATTTTTGTTAATTTAAGGGAGTTTTAAACACAACGGTTATTTGGTGATTTTCCTTAATAGAATTGGAATTAATTATCCCCCCCCCCTTTATTTGTTTCTTTCATGCTCCTTTAATTTATTTCCTCCGATGAACATCTAATCATTAAATTAATTTTTTTTCTCTTCTGACCCTAAATCACGATTTATTTAAGTAATCAATTTTTATGATTATTCAATTTAATAGCAGAAGAAAAACAAGAAGCTGCTCTACTTTGTGATTCAATGTTTATACTATTACGAGGATCATGGTCGGTGAAACAAGAATTAACGCCTCAGGTGAATGGAGTCCACGTGACACGGGTGTTTAGTATTCTTTTTATAAATTCTATTTTTTGTCGACTCCACGTGGGATAATTAGAAGCAGTGGCGTAGCTATTACTGTGGAGCAGTTGGAACAATCTACTCCAGGGCAAATAGAATCTATTCTATTGATATATAAATATTATCTGTCGCACAGCAACACTTTCTTTTAACTTGGTAACAAAGTTGTGGTCTGTGCTTGTCACACCAGATTTAATGGGCCTACATATATA
>JAKCPI010028919.1:0-12360 GCA_023213315.1 Euborellia annulipes | reverse complement strand
CAGTGGCGGATCCAGAGAAGTTTCTGGGGGGTAATCTGGTGTGACTGGTCGCACATCACACAATTTTTTCTTATTATCGGTAATTTAAAGGTGCATTCTGTAGTTGTTTACCAGAATATATATACAAATCAAATTTGTAGGTATTAGTTTTTTAAAATTTTATATTAAAAACACAATTTTTTTCTCCAAAAAAAATATTTTCTCAAATCTCAGGGGGTAATTACCCCCTTTACCCCCACCTTGTATCCGACCTTGATTATCAGACAATATTTTTAAATGAATAGACTTATTTAAAGAAATTAGTATTTGAGAAAGAATACATACTTTGGATTCAAGGGCGGATACAAAGGGGGTAAAAGGGTAATTACCCCCCCCCCGCCCCCAAGATTAAAAAAAGACTTTTTTTCGGGAAAAAATTTATTTTTAATGTAAAATTTTAAATATTAATACTTAAAAAATAGATTTGTCTTTATATTCTGGCAAACAAGTACAGAATGCGCCTTTAAATTACCGAAATTAAGAAAAAATTGTGTGCTGTGCGACCAGTCACACCAGATTACCCCCCCCCCCCGAGAAACACCTCTGGATTCGCCCTTGGTTGGATTTAAGTAAACTTAAAAAAAAATTCCTGTGCCCCAATAGATATTTTACTTCTAATTCCTTTCTAATGCTTTCAAATGATATTCTATCCAAGTATTATTGTTAATATTATTAGTTCTATTAATTAATTATTCTATGGTTATCAAATCTAACGTTTTTGTTAATTCATTTCCATAAAAAGCGAGTAATTGTAAAGTAAGCAGATTGAGTGAAAGATAGTCACAAGCCACAAAAGAGAGGTAATGCATAGGTGCTTGTTGGGTGCCAAGAATCATAACTATCAGTTTAAAAAAGAATCAGACTATTCATTTTCAGCTGCTTTATTCGTAGAAGTCGTTTGAACACAAGAGAAATTTTCATTCACTCCAGATTTCGACGACATTTTGCTGTGGCTTATGACTATCTTACTTCTCAAATCATCACTAGTTGGCCAGGTAAAGACGAGGCAAGGGTACATTGCCCCCCCTGGCATCCTATAGGGGGGCAGAGGGGGGCAATATGTCTTTTTTTATTTCATTTATATTTAAAAATGATATATTTTTACTTTTGAAAAATAAAATCTTCTAAATTAAAAAAAATTAAAAAGAATAAGAAATTCATTTTTTACTTTCTCTTACCTATGTATATATGTAATATATATATAGAGAGAAAGTATTGGATTCATGTCAAAAATTCGATGTCGAGATTTTGATGGATCTTCACGTTTTGAGGTCCCCTGAATCCAAAAAAGTGGTTTTCGCGACATGGTCTGTCTGTGGGTGGGTGGGTGGGTGTGTGGGTGGGTGGGTGGGTGTGTGTGTGTTCAATTTTAAGCATGAAGGAATTGAGCTAGGAGGTTGAAATTTTATATTTAAGTTAAACACCCCCGGGACCGGAAAAATAAGCTTTTAATCAAAATCGGCCAAAGAATACTAGTACTTTACTGATGTACTTTTTCAGTTTTTTTCGATTTTCTCAAAATTTGCTCCAACGATTTTTTTTAAAATTCAAAAATCAATTATTTTTTAGATGCTCTTTAAAATGTATATTCTCATTTTGCGATTGAAATCTTCTGAAGACCACTTTACTCTTGTATTTCATAGGGAAGGATAGGAGAAATGGTTGCCATGGTAACAAAATATAAATATTTTCCCATACTTATAAATTTTACATCTTGAATTCAATTGTACCCTACTGTCGGAAACTAAATACATGTCGACACGAAAAATCTGGTGTGACAAGCACAGTGCACAACTTTCGATTACCGAAGGTAAGAGAAAGTTGTGTGCTGTGCGCCAGTCACACCAGATTTTTTTTCAAATTTTTTCCAAAAATTTCTGATAAAATCACTAACAAATTTTTTAAAATTTTAATTTTATTAAAATTGTGATTTTATTTAAAATTTTTAAAGTTTTATAGCATATTTGTTTTTGTTTTATACTATTTGAACATATTAAATTATTTTAATGTTCTAAAAAAAAATTTTCTGCCCCCCTGATTCAAATTCGTTCCGGCGCCCCTGCAGCTATCATATGCTGCCAACTATTGTAAAATTAAGGAACTTCTTTGTGTGGTAATAAAGAGGGATATTTAAAGATGGCATGAAAATCTCAAAAATGACAAAATGGTGGCTTATGACTATATTCCACTAAGCTTCACATATCAAAATAAAGTTTTAATTTTATATAATAGAAGACAGGGAAAACATTTAAATTTTCTTGTATCTTTTTTAATCTCTTTGAGATTATTATTACTCTTTAGAGATTATAAAATGCAAACAGTTGTTTGAAGATATAAAAGATTTCATTTCTTATGCCCAGTAGCAAGTTGGTGATAAATAGAATTAAAATTTATTGTAATATAATTTATTAGATGATTAAATTTAGCTAAAACAAAAATATTAATAAATAAATAAAAAAAAAAAGAAGAAAATTTGGCAATTTTATTAAGATAAAATCATTTACGTAAAAAAAAGGAAATCAATCAATCATTCAATCAATCAAAAAAAAAAAAAAAAAATAATAATAAAAAAAAAAAACGATATCACATCATCATTCATTCATTCACAATTATCTTTATAGTAAACCAATTTAATTTAATGACATTTCTAGAACGATGTTGAGGTGAGAAGTGGCTGTCCAACGATTAGATTAATGCAAGAGAGGATTGCAGCCAGCCAGGAGGGTCTCTCTCAAATGGATATCTCAATAAAAGAAAACATTTCGGACTTTAATTAGATAAGGCCATCTTCAGTTCTTATGAGAATATTGGAAAACTCAATGGATACACACCATTGAGATGCAGATAGAGTTTTTAAAAAAATACCTGTCGCAAAGCCTGGCGGGCAAGTTTATTACCAATTTGGGATATTTGATGTTGCAATGCAAGTGTTAAGATGTTAAGGGGGTTCAGGAGCGACGTCTAAACGTACTTTAAAAAAAACTAGACTATTATTATATGGAATTTTTCAATGCGGTTTTTTTTTTTAATGAATTAAATTCATAAGAGATTATGAGGACATCGAGCTATAATTTTTTTAATAACTTATTAAAAAATTATCGTAATTAATTACTGAGACATGAAAATATATACAATAATTAGCAACAAGTTTTTTCTACATGAGACTAATCAAACATAATAAAAGATCTTAATTTCATGCTTTCATTAATAAAAAAATAAATGTTTTTGGGGGGGTTTCTCAAATGTTTGCTGGGGGGGGGGGGATTTCTCAAATATTTGATGAGTTCTTGCATAGAGGCATTTTTGAGTTCTTTAATATAGTGGGATCTTATGGGGGCAAAAGTAGGACACTCACAAATGATATGTTGAATTGTTTCTTCTTTTTTGAAGGTTACAGGTTGTACAAATTTGTCTTTGGTCAATCTGATAGATACATTTGTTTATATGGAATTTAATGAAGTATTTGCTCGCTGATCTAAGCGCACTTACAACTTTGGAAACATTGATGTTGATGTTAAAAGTTAAGTATTGTTGTGGAAAGGGGCCATCCTGGGGAGACATAAAAACTTCTTTGTAAAACCATCCGTATGTCGAACTGTTAATAAAAGCCATATCATCTCTTATAAGCTGTAACTTGTACTCTTCCAAATGATTTTTAAGAATATCTTTAATGGCTTCAACGTTGGATAGGTTCACCTCAGAGGCTCCAGAATGTACTAATAGCTGGCGAAGTTGGCCAACCCAGTTATATCTCACAGGGCTTCTTGTTTCCATGGATACTAATTTTAAAAAACATATCTTAGGAAATCTTGCATCATCCATTCTTAGTAACTTATGCCCAATCGCACCGCACAATTTAAGTATGACTTAAAATTAAGTATCAACAACCTGGCAACGTTGTAAATTTTAGTGATATTCTGGTGATTTATTTTTAATTTAATAATTTTTTATTTTTAATAATCATAAACTAAATTAAATACATATTGTTTATAAATATTAATTTCAGAAAAATGAGAAAATCGGAAACAAAATATTAATTTTCATGATTTTTGATTAATTAATAGCAATTTTATATATAGGCTACTATATATAAATATTAATAACGATCTGTCACTCTATAACAGTGTTTTTCAATCTGTGGGTCGGGACCCCTAGGGGGTGGCGAAGCCCTACACGGAGGGTAGGCGGCAAAAGGAAAAAGGCAAAGTTCTACACGATAATAAAAACATAATTTCATGGAGAAGGGAAATAGGTACCAAAATAGAGAAAATCATATAACTTACATAGTCTTTTGATTTACAATCTTTTTGTCGGTCATGAACCAAGAGAATCGCCAGAATTTTTCAACCTGTAAATTCAAAAAGATTGAAAAACACAGCTCTACTAATATAAGACTGGAAAATTTCGTTTCAAAATTCCAACGGGAAGTTGGTCAGAGCGTGACAGACGGATGGACCGACAGGCCCTCCTCTAATATATTTAATATAGATCATCCTCGAAAATATAGTTCATATTGTTCATGTTTTTTATAAGAAAAATCGAAATCGAATCCAAAAAATGTATTATTATTAGTTAATTAATATTATATTATCAATATTGTTTTTTAGCTTAAGTCATTGCTAAGCCCCCGAAATCGAGGGCTTAAATATTTGGGGGTTAAGTATGAAATTTAACAAACTTTCATTGTCATCCGTTGCTAACCACGTTCGTTGCTAAGATAACACGTTCTCTGATTGAAAATAAAATCATGTTTCAAGACCCAAATGGCGTGAATAAAGATGCCAGGACCTCCAATATATATTTATTAATAAATAACAGTATCGTTTAAGTCTTATAATATTAAATCACAAATAAATCAGCAGAATATCACTAAAATTTACAACGTTGCCATGTTGCTGATACTTTATTTTAAGTTATACTTAAATTGTGCGGTGCGATTGGGCATTAATCAGCCATCTCAAAGTAATCTTTAAAACAGTATAATTCAGTTTTATTCTTCCGGTTTCCAGTCTAATCACAGCATCCGGGGTGGTTTTTGAAATTTTTTAATAATGATTTCAACAATATACTGGATTTGCTGTCTTTTCATTGTTATATTTAATATATAAAAGAAAAAAAAAGTATTCCATATCAATTAGCAGATTTTTTGTGTTTTATATCATAAACAACAGTACCCCGGAAGTTTTTCAACTTTAAAGCTAAGAGGCTGATGAGCTTATATATTAATACCAAAAATAAAAAATAAAAAAAGTGTCTGAGTGTTAGGCCTACTAAATGGATTCAATAAAATTAACTTTGCTTGTCTATCAAAATGATTACAAACAATTGAAATCAAAGTTACAAATTGTCCATTTCAAATTCGATCCCAAAGTTAACTCATTTTTGGAGAGTGATCCCTATATAAAATATTGATCTGATACAGACAGATATAATTTGGTATTTGTTTAGATTAAATTATCTTAAAGAAAAAGTTATTTAGAGATTTTTCTCTAAATAGAATTAGGCTAATTAGTTGATCGACCTAACATCTGTTTGATTATTGATCTTATTAATTGTTATCTGAAATATAAGTTGTTGCACTTTGGGATTTGATTTGTGTAAATAAAAGGATTTGTTATTATAAAGACTAATATTTATTAAGGAAAAACGTAGCGATAGAGATTAATAAATATTCAAATTTTAATTATAATAAATCTGGTGTGACTGTCGCACAACATTCTCTAACCTTCGGTAATCGAAAGTTGTGTACTGTGCTTGTCACACCAGATTTTTTGTGCCGACATATATTTAGTTTCCGATAGTACGGTACATTTGAATTCATTGTCAGATGTAAAATTTATAAGTATGGGAAAATATTTATATTTTGTAACCATGGCAACCTTTTCTCCTATCTTTCCTATGAAATACAAGAGTAAAGTGGTCTTCAGAAGATTTCAATCACAAAATGAGAATATACATTTTAAAGAGCATCTAAAAAATAAGTAATTTTTGAATTTTAATCAAAATCTTAGAGCTCAATTCCTTCATGCTTAAAATTGAACCCAGACAGACACACACACACACACACACAGACAGACCATGTCGCGAAAACCACTTTTTCGGATTCAGGGACCTCAAAACGTGTATATCCATCAAACCATCGACACCGAATTTTTGAGATGAATCCAATACTTTCTCTCTATATACGTATATGGCATAGAATAGAATATAATAGAATAGAATTTATTTAGCTGTGAGGCGCACGCCTCCTGAAGTCCACATGAAGTACATAGTAAAATTATCATTATCATTTAATTTGAACATTATATCATATTACAGGTCTACAATCCTACATTTTTTACATCATGATTGTCGCAAACACACACACACACACACACACACACACACACACACACACACACACACACACACACACATGCTCCACCCCTATCCACCTCCCCCCAAAACGCACACGAGACCTCCCCACGAGATCATCCAAAAGAGAGAACCAAGGAAATAAAATAACAGGACACTTATCCCGCTCATCCCTCATCGTCTCTGCTCGCTCAACAAGTATGCGTGAAATCTCGACTGAAACACCGCGAACGTCCGTGACCTTCTGATATCCAAAGGTATGGAATTCCATATATTCAGGGGCGCCGGAACGAATTTGAATAAGGGGGGGGCAAACAATTTTTTTTAGAAAATTAAAATAATTTAATATGTTCCCATAGTATAAAACAAAAACAAATCTACTATAAAGCTTTAAAAATTTTAAATAAAATCACAATTTTAATAAAAATAAAATTTTAAAAAATTTGCTAGTGATTTTATCAAAAATTTTTTAGGCTCTATTTATACTATTTGAAGGAAATAAATATTTTTAATTTTCTTCTTTTAATTCAATATAAATTGTTTTTAGAAATTAGAAATACAATAGGGTCTATATAAAATATTTTGGAAAAAAATGAATTTTTTACTCTTTTAATTTAAAATATTTTATTTTTCAAAAGTAAAAATGTATCATTTTTAAAAATAAATGTACCCTTGCCCCCCCAGTTCCGGCGCCTATGCATATATTAACATACACATATAGGTAATAGAAAGTAAAAAGTAAATTATGAAAAAGTAAAAGGTCAATTGATTCAAAATTTCCATCTTCTTCTCCTCTCGTTGATTTATACATAATAGAGAATTCTAAGTAAATACAAAATTTCATAAGAAATGGAAATAATTTTTTTAAATGTGTAAAAAGTTCCAAAGGGAACCCCCTTTTGAATCGAAATTAACATGCAAATCACCATACGGGGATTTAACATTAGCTCTATGGAAGGAAGAGCCAAACAAAATGAGATTTATATTAATTGTCTGGAATTTGTATCATTTTAAAAACTACGGAATATGATTTATGAAAGACGATGGTCCGCCACAGACGGGAGATTCGAGAATAATATTTAAATTGCTTAAAAAAAAAAACTCAAATAATTAAAATTTTCTTTGTTTAAACGGATGTCCTTTAAACGATAGGTTAATCCCTCTCTTCAGATAAATCTATAAATTTATCGTTATCAATTGTTCTATTTAATCCAAGCTACTATATAAGTAGCCATGGGTTTATAAATGTCACATTTTGTATTTTATTTAATTCGTAATTAGTGATAAGAGATAAAAGAAAATCATCAGATGAAACTTTTAGTGTTGGGTAGGTAGCTACAAGTTTTTATTATTTTTTTTTAGTTTAAATTTGGTTTATTAATATTATTATTATTATTATTATTATTTTTCTGGAAATGTAGGGCTATGCCTGTTAGCCCTTGGCACTAGTGCCTGGGTTATTCAAAGGCCCTTAGAAGATGACCTTCCGGATGGATGCCCCCTGGACGACGACCCTTCCGTGAGTTTGTTTTTTTATACAATTATCAAATAAATATTTTTCGAAAAAAAGAACATTTGGAATAGAAAACGCAAACAAGTAACATTGGTTGCTTCGTCTCAACTGCAGGCGCCGCTGTTAAAAACAAACGAAAATTTATGATTTATTTTAATTCTCAAACATTTATAATTTAATTTAATAAAAAAAGGTTGATGGGCAATTCAAAAAACTTGACTAATTCAAAACAATAGCTATATCTTCTATTCTCTATTCATAAATTAAATGACAAGGTGTTTTTGCGATAAGACATAAAATATACCTGTTATAATAATTAGTTTTTTGTTTGTTTTATTTTAGGATCCAACTTTATTACCAAATCCTCAAAATTGTTCCACATTTTATAAATGCGACGCTGGAAGGCCAGTTCTAGAGGAATGTCCTCCAGGACTATATTGGAATGATAAACAAAAATGGTGTGATTATGCAATAAATTCGGATTGTCTCAATTCCGTTCAATTGGTACAATTGGAAATATTGCCAAATGGATGTCCAAGGGTGGATCCACTTGATAGGACAATTCATCTGCCACATGAAACGAATTGCAATCAATTTTATAAATGTGACAATGGAAATAAAGTTATATTTACTTGTCCAGTCGGATTAGAATTCAATCCAATATTAGAAGTTTGTGATTGGCCAGCAAGTGCGGGATGCACTAGCGGAGGAGGAGGAGGGGAGGAGGAGGAAATGATGATGGTAAGTTCATAAAACCTTAAACAATGTTTTAAGACGATTTAAAAAGCATTTTAGCAAAATCTTAATTCATAAACGTATTTTAGGCATAAAATCTAGTTTAAATACTCCTATTTTAACCGAAACCCCTTGTTTAAGGCCATTTTTAAGTTAACCTAACCTCAAAATCTTCGATAACTTGGGAATTTCTCTTTATAATTTTTTTTTTTTTTTTTTAAGATCTTAAAATCTGTTACTATTATTAGTTACAATACATTTGAGTTTCAATATTTGATAGGAATTCAAACATATTTAATTGATTGATTGATATTTGATATTTAAACATATTTAATTTTTATCAAATCAAACTTAAGTAATTATACAAATTTTATTGAGTTTATTTTTATGGCTTTTAATTGATTTAAATTCCTTTCAGTTCCTTTAGACAATGCATTGAAACTGAAAAAAAGATGTGCTGCTTACAATGGATTCTATGTGAAAAAGTAATATTTTGAAAAAACTAACCTCTGACATATTTCTTTTCACTTTGGAAGTTTTTCTTTATTCGTGTTCAATTCTTTTTTTTTTTTATTATGGATAGCCACTGGCTATGTCAAAAATATTTACATTTTCTTCTTCAGTCAAATTTTGGCTTCTTTTTCTTATTTTTCCTAATTCAATATTCATTTAAATTACAATAATGTTGATTTGTCCAATTATTTTTTTTTTTCCCCCAAATGTATTAATTCTATAAGGAATTTATTAAGAACGATCAAAACAAATTAGTTTGACATAGGCCTATCTAAATATATTTTTTAATTCCCGGCAGATGTCAGTTTAATGCAACAAATTTTAGAAAATGGCGGAGAGTTTTGCCATGTTGCTAAACTTAATTTGCTTAAATTTGTTAATGTACAGGTTAAATGTGTTTATGAATAGAAAGTTTACTAAAATGCATATTATCATTTAACAGTTGATTAGTTAAAACGCTTTTCAAGTGCTCTTTTATGAATTAGGCGGTTAGTATCGGATGGAAACATTTGCATTGATTGACCTTTCATCTTTCTTTTAAAATCTACACATAACATCCCAATCAACACGCTTACTAAGGTTAGTGATAATATTTACTGAGCATCTCCTAAGCACGTTTTTTTAAAAAGTCGACTTTCAGAAATGATTAATCGATTCCGAGAATCGAAAAATATCAAGTCGATTCCAAAATCGAAAATCATCTTTTCGAGCGCCTTTTGCATCCCTATAATAGGACGCACAAAAAATCATTTCATTAAATCTCTCGGAATGAATCCCGGATTTATAAAACAAGAGGCTCTATTCTGTAACTCAGCAGCAAAATACTTATTTAAATCTTTTTTTTGACATTGGAGCCCTTTTAGAATATTTTTTTTGACATTGGAGGCCTTTTAGAATCTTTTTTTTTGACATTGAAGGCCTTTAAGAATCTTTTTTTGATATTGGAGGCCTTTTAGAATCTTTTTTTGACATTGAAGGCCTTTTAGAATCTTTTTTTGACATTTGCGGCCTTTTAGAATCTTTTTTTGACATTGGAGGTCTTTTAGAATTTTTTTTTGACATTGGCGGCCTTTTAGAATTTTTTTGACATTGGCGGCCTTTTAGAATCTTTTTTTTGACATTGGAGGTCTTTTAGAATCTTTTTTTTTGACATTGGAGGCCTTTTAGAATCTTTTTTTTGACATTGAAGGCCTTTAAGAATCTTTTTTTGATATTGGAGGCCTTTTAGAATCTTTTTTTGACATTGGAGGTCTTTTAGAATTTTTTTTTGACATTGGCGGCCTTTTAGAATTTTTTTTTGACATTGGCGGCCTTTTAGAATCTTTTTTTGACATTGGAGGCATTTTAGAATTTTTTTTGACATTGGAGGTCTTTTAGGATCTTTTTTTTCACATTGGAGGCATTTTAGAATCTTTTTTGACATTGGAGACCTTTTAGAAGCCGTCATTATTTATTTCAAATGAATGGTAGCCAAACCAATTGAAATAAATTTGCTAACCTCTGACTCCTAACATAAGATTGAATAGTATAAGTAGATCGTGGCTCTAACTGAAATGTCAAATAGGGAAGAGGATGCAGCCAATAATTGAGCTTCCATTTAATGATTAAGCACTCTATTCGGAACGTTTTGATTGGATCTACCCTGCCATCTTCAGCATTCAAAGAGCATATTCAAATTTGTATACAAAAATTATTGTTGTCGTTGTTATTAATACAAATTATTTGCATTCTTTGTCAGGTAATATACCAGTGATACCACGGTCAGGCATATGATGCAAATAATTTGCATTAATAACAACGACAACAATATTTTTTGTATAAATAAATTTTTTTAAGAAGAAGAGGGAGCAACAAAGTTCCAATTTTTAAATGGAAGCTCAATTATTGGCTGCATCCTCTTCCCTATTTGACATTTCAGTTAGAGCCACGATCTACTTATACTATTCAATCTTATGTTATGAGTCAGAGGTTAGCAAATTTATTTCAATTGGTTTGGCTACCATTCATTTGAAATAAATAATGACGGCTTCTAAAAGGTCTCCAATGTCAACAAAAGATTTAAAAAGCGTGTTGATTGATGTGTTATGTGTAGGTTTTAAAATAAAGATGAAAGTCAATCAATGAAAACGTTACAATCTATATTATCATCGGTTAATAAGTCTTGTAAGAAAAAAGTCGAAGTTGTCCAGTCAGAATCGATTCTATCGACTTAACATCCTAACATAAGAGACAATAACTAAGCCTATATACATTCTTTTTTAATTTTAATTTATGGTCTTTCGGCGATAACATTAACAAATTTTTTGACTGCAAATATTATGAAAGAGTGTAATAAAAATGCTAACATTTTTTAGGTGGCGGAAACGGTGGCAATGGCGGCAATGGAGGAAACGAAGGAGGAAATGGCGGAAACGGCGGTAATGGAGGCAATGGAGGAAATGAAGGAGGAAATGGCGGAAACGGCGGTAATGGAGGCAATGGAGGAAATGAAGGAGGAAATGGCGGAAACGGCGGTAATGGAGGCAATGGAGGAAACGAAGGAGGAAATGGCGGAAACGGCGGTAATGGAGGCAATGGAGGAAACGAAGGAGGAAATGGCGGAAACGGCGGTAATGGAGGCAATGGAGGAAACGAAGGAGGAAATGGCGGAAACGGTGGCAATGGCGGCAATGGAGGAAACGAAGGAGGAAATGGCGGAAACGGCGGTAATGGAGGCAATGGAGGAAACGAAGGAGGAAATGGCGGAAACGGCGGTAATGGAGGCAATGGAGGAAACGAAGGAGGGAAATGGCGGAAACGGCGGTAATGGAGGCAATGGAGGAAACGAAGGAGGAAATGGCGGAAACGGCGGTAATGGAGGCAATGGTGGCAATGGAGGAAACGGAGGTAATGGAGGCAATGGTGGAAACGGTGGAGGGAACGAAGGTGGAAACAACGAAGGCGGCGGAGGCAATGAAGGCGGTGGAGGCAACGAAGGCGGTGGAGGCAACGAAGGCGGCGGAGGTAATGAAGGCGGCGGAGGCAACGAAGGCGGCGGAGGCAACGAAGGCGGTGGAGGCAACGAAGGAGGTAAATAGTGTATAAGTGTAAATTCAATATATTTAATCCATGAATAAAATTTGATTTGATTTCGGACAAATTGAGTATCAAGAGGAGGAGTCGAAGGGAGGGTTACACTGCTAGTTTAAAATAAAACAAAATCTTAA
>JAKCPI010028918.1:0-28507 GCA_023213315.1 Euborellia annulipes | reverse complement strand
TTAAATCAAATGGGCAAGTCTTGGAGATGGTTGCCTATCCTAACGGGGTTCTGATTATTGAAAAGGGGACAATTGCAGAGGACCTCAAAATCATACCGACTGTCTAAACATACTTACTCAGAAAAATATAAAATTTATATTCTACTTTTGAAACACCCTTTCTTTTTAATATAGGCTATAATGCTGAAATTATGTAACATAAATATCAAGGCTAATCGTACAAGTTTTACAAAATAGATTAATTAAATTAATTATAATGTTGGCCGAGCATAGTTTATTTGTAAATTTTATTTTTAATTAAAATTTCATTGGTGGCCTAAAAAATAAAGATATGGAAATAAGAAAGAACGAAATGAATAAAATATCTATCTACTCCATTTAAAATAATATTAATAGAGTTGTAAAGAGGCATTTAAAAAATTATTTGCAATATAAATGAATGAGAAAATAAAATAGAAAAGAAGCAATTCTAATGTGCATTTTTATCATGTTTTAACTTAGGAATTCCATTGACAATTTTGAATGTTTTAAATGCAAACTTTTTTATTACTAGTATCAAACTCCCTACTGGATAACTAAAGAGCTAAAAGGGTTTTATGTGATGGTTTTGAATAAAGCAGCTTTTAATGAAGGGTGCTTTCAAGGAGAGCAAATTTCATTTTTAAAATTAGTCAATTTTATTTTTTCAGAAACAGGTGCGATTTACTCAAAGTCGGGAAACCCTTTCTTCGAAGTCTAATGTTACGATAACATATCAAGTGTTAACATGTGGAGCCTCCATTAACTTTCTAAGGACACCTTTTTGTTCTTTTATCTTGTTGTTTGTAAATATATAAACCGGCATTTAGAGAAAATAAAAAGGAAAGGCATTCTTAACACACACCTGTGCTTTTCTTTAATTATTCAATCCTTCACAAAGGAAAATGATTTTTTTTTTTCTTTAAAAATAATCTTCTATAAGTGGATGTTGTGTTCTGTGCTTGTCACATCGAATTTTTCGCGTCAACAATATTTAGTTTCCGGCAGAACATTAGAATTCAAGATGTCAAATGTATGAAAATTTTCACAGCAAGTGAGATTTGATAGCAACTCTAGATTAGTAGTCCGTAGCTTATCCAATTAGCCATGAGCTTCCTCAATATAGAAAACCAGCACGCTAGCAACTACACCAAGGCCCGCGGGCCTTGAGAAAATCAAAAAAACAAACTCAAAAAGTACATGAGTAAACTATATTTACTAGTAATCGTATTTTGGCATCTTAAATTTCAACCTTATAGGTCTTTTTCTTCTTAATTTAAAGACACAGTGACAGACTACTCCTTTCAACCAGGGGCGTATATAGGGGGGGGGGGGAGCGAGGAGGGGGCCGCCTCCCCCCCTCCCGAAATTTTCCAAATGCATATAAAAATATAGGGATATAGAGGTAATAATGGGTCTCTAAAAAAAAGGTAAAATATTTTTAAGGACAGGAAAAAAATTTGGTTCCGCGAAATCAAAATTTTTTGCAGGGGGAAAACTTGGGTTCCGCGAAAAAAAAGTTTACGCAGAAAAAATTTTGAGATCAGTCTCCCCCCCGAAAAAAAAATTCTATATTCGCCTCTGCTTTCAACTCAGGAGGTAATACTTTCTAACTGTATTAACAGCTATAAGAAAGTAATAAAAGAAAATTTGAAATTTTTTTTGCCATTATGATCTTTTTATTCTATACAAAAATTTAAATAAATAAAATCAAATATACTGTGTAATTGAGTAAAAAAAATTTTTTGTAAAATACCCTCTCAAAGTTTAATATTTTTTTTATTACTATTCATCCAAGTACACTCATCATATTTGAAAGAGTTAGTTAATTTATTAAGAACAACAGTGCTATTTTATTAACAACAGTGCTATGATCCAATCTGATTTCACTTTAAAAATTTTATTTTAACGAGGGTGAAACTTTATAAAAAAATCTGGTGTGACTGGCGCACACACACAACTTTCTCTTACCTTCGGTAATCGAAAGTTGTGTACTGTGCCTTGTCACACCAAATTTTTTGTGTCGACATGTATTTAGTTTCCGACAGTAGGGTACAATTGAATTCAAGATGTAAAATTTATAAGTATGGGAAAATATTTATATTTTATTACCATGGCAACCATTTCTCCTATCTTTTCTATGGAGTACAGGAGTAAAGTGGTCTTCAGAAGATTTCAATCACAAAATGAGAATATACATTTTATAGAGAATCTAAAAAATAATTGATTTTTGAATTTTAAAAAAAATCGTTGGAGCAAATTTTGAGAAAATCGAAAAAAAACTGAAAAAGTGAATCAGTAAAGTACTAGTACTCTTTGGTCGATTTTGTTCAAAAGCTTCGTGTCACGTCCCATGGGGGTGCCTAACTTAAATATAAAATTTCAACTTCCTAGCTCTTTTCGTTCTTGAGATATTTTGTTCACAGACACACAGACAGACAGACAGACACACAGACACACACACAGACAGACCATGTCGCGAAAACCACTTTTTTGGATTCAGGGGACCTCAAAACGTGTATATCCATCAAAATCTCGACATCGAATTTTTGACATGAATCCAATACTTTCTCTCTATATATATATTACATATATACATAGGTAAGAGAAAGTAAAAAAAAATTAATAAGAATTAAGAAAGTGATTGACGATATAATTAAAGAATTTGCAGATTATTTAAAAAATTTGCATATTCAAATGTAGTCTGTGACCTTGGCTTGGTGTGAAGAGAAGCTTGCTAGAATCTTTGCAAGGCCACTCAAGGTTGAAACTCTCGAAAAAACTCGATTGGGAGGTCGCTTCGAAATTTTATATTTAGCTCTGATAAGATAAATAAATTCAAAAAGTATATGAATATGAACACATTCCTTTATTTTGGCTGATGCCTGAATAATAGATTAACTCTCGGCGGCTTCGAATATGCCAAAATATGAAAAGAGTGATTGAAATTTGGTCATACCAGTCTTCTTTTTTTGTCTATTTCAATATTCCGGGTTCTGTATATGTCAAAATTAGTATATTACAATACTTTTCTCTTTTCTCTCTATAGAAAGTATGATATAATAAATTATTTATTTCATCCAAAGGCCTTTACATCGTACATATCAATTAATTTTGTAATAGAAGCTTTCTTGTGTATCTAACAGTCTTTCTTGCAAGAGATAAATATTATAATATAGCCTACTAGTACAAGCCAATTTAATATAATTTATGAAAATTCTTTATAATGACGATTATTTCAAAATATTTTATTTTTCCATTTTTTACTTTCTCTTACCCTATATATGAATTGACCAATCAAAACACAAACTAGCAAATTGTCTTTATCTTAAATAAATCAAGTTCAAGGTCCTTTTTGGGCGGTGAATGCTGAATAATTACTCGAGCCTGCAAATTTCAAATTTTGAATTAAAGACGAAATGAAAGAAGACTTCATCGGCCCGAATTATTTATTTTTCCTCTGTCGACGTTTCGGGGACTAAACGTCACCCATCTTCAGGACAAAGGTGTTAAAAAATTCTTTTCTCCGCCTCCTTTAGTTGTTACATAAGTTAATACTAGTATTAAGTATACTAACAGTCTAACTTATGTAACAACTGAAGGAGGCAGAGAAAAGAATTTTTTAACACCTTTGTCCTGAAGATGGGTGACGTTTAGTCCCCGAAACGTCGACAGAGGAAAAATAAATAATTCGGGCCGATAGAAGTCTTCTTTCATTTCGTCTTTAATCTGTATTACGGCCTTCCTCCACATTGGCTTTTTTAAATTTTGAATTGTTTTTATAACTTTGTCAATTGATTCTTATGTATTTTTGGGTGCAGATTTGATCGTCAAATATAGCTTTTCTATGCATTTGAAGAAATTCATGATCAAAATCGGTGTTTTCATTTATACAGTATTTTGTTTAAAAAAAAAAAAAAAACTGTTTTAACTTTGTCTTGAGGTGGAAGAATGCTTTGGGAACTTAAAAACCCCAAAAAAGATATAAAAAACTGAAAATAATCACAAATATGGATGAAGATTTGATATATATATTGGCTGGCTAATTCACAGTCTAGCGAACGTTGTTTGAAAAAGTTTCAGCTTTATCTACCTAGTTAATTTATTTAAATTAATTGGTAAGCAATATAAATTTTATTACTCAGAACGAACTAGTCAACATTGAAACGTTAAGTGACATCTCTACCACTCTAGGACAGAAGCTTTATATGTTGTAAAGCCTATTATTTAACTATATAACCAATGAAGTACGTGGCTGTTGATTTATACACATGGAAGGAAGCTAATTGGTGCAAGCCAAAATTAAAGCCTCCGATTTTGTTACAATTAATGAGACGTTTCGAGAAAACTTTATTTCCTCATCATCAGTCTTTCAAATTGTATTTGTCCCAGAGTTGTTAAAAGGCCACAATACATTTATTATGTATTTTCTTTATGGGTGTGTTATTCATTGACTTGTTCAGTGAGAATGATGTATGAATAAAGTTTTCTCGAAACGTCTCATTAATTGTAACAAAATCGGAGGCTTTAATTTTGGCGCACCTGCTTCCTTCCTTGTGTTTAACTATATAGTTAAGCCTGAATGCAGGAAGGAAAAAAGCCTAAAAAAATGAAAATAAATTAAAAAAACTTTAAGTTTAGTAAATCAAAAGAAAATAATTTTCGATATAAATAGATAATATATGATTAATTTAAAAAAAAAAGAATGGAATTTTCCTTGAAATTAATGGAAATATTCCAAAGTTTAATTAAGCATACTTTGATGTGAAGTGAGCTGTTATAAAGAAAGAATCGAGAAATAAGTAGACAAGGAAAAAAAGTAAAAAAGAAATGAGGAGTAGCGAATAAGAGGTGTTTGTTTGTTTGTTTGATAATGTGCAAAACGTGCGATTGAAAGGATCACGTGCCGTCGCAAAAAAATGATTGCATCATTTGATATCATCATCATCATCTTCATTACCATCATCGCTATTGTTTATAGCTTGGGCGTTGAACAGTGATAAGAGTTCTCGTTCAAACATTCAAGAAAAATAAATCAAATTAGAATTGATGAAATCAAATTGATTAATTAAAACTGATGATTGATCATTCAACAAAGACATGAAATTATTTACTAAACGAAATTTTTTTCTTATTTATTATCTTAATTCCTTAGTACTTTGTTTGAGATATAATAGGAACTAATTACTCCAAAAAAAGAAACACCTATAGTAATACACACACAATCAGAAGCCCCGAGTTTGGTAAATAACTTTCTGACGCCGACTTTTCGTACGCTTGTCGCGCATGTCCTCAGAAAACATCGGCAACAGAAAGATATCTTTTTAATTGCATCTGACTGCAACTATTCCCTCATTAAACACGGTGTTTGATATGCTGATTCAAAGAGTGTGAATCCTTAGGTGATTCTAAGAAAATTTAAGCCCACAAACGACCTATTTTTTATACAATATACCGTTGACTTTCGTTAATTAGAATTCCAAAGGACTATAATAAAAATTCGAAATTTCGAGTTTTTGAATTATCATAATAAGAAAAAAAATTCGAATTATTAAGAGGGTAGACGATTCTCAAAGAAGTTATTCTTATACTGAAATTGCTGCAGCTTCTTTTTCGTTTCACAGATGTTCGGTGTTAAGAAGAAGTGTTGAAGATGAATCAGTGATTCGAAACTGTTAAAAAATGCATTCAGTTGGCCTGCTTGAAAAATAAAAATGAAATAATTTATATATAAATTGTTTTATTCTTAACACCGAACATCTGTGAAACGAAAAAGAAGCTGCAGCAATTTCAGTATTATTAAGAGGGTTCAGGAGGTAGAAGTTACGCATGTTTTTCCCGAGAAGAGGGCGTTGTGTCTTCAAAATTAAGCCAAAAAAATCACCTATTACGAAAATTTCCTTATAATAGTCTAGTTTTTTTTTTAAAGTACGTTTAGACGCCGCTCCTATACCCCCCTTAAGAGTTTTTATTATACAATATCCAATTTCGATGCGAAGTCTTTTGCTTTCGCTTTGAGGAGAGCACCTCCAACAGGTAAGTTGCTCTACATTGTAGGAGCCACTTAACAAATCTTGGAGAATAGGGAATTCACCGTCTCTGGCCTGCTTGCGATTTCCGTGCAAATGTTTGTAAAATTTCTTCCTTTTTTCTTCAGAATTGTAGACCGAGTTGATGGTGGAATATTAAAAGTTTTGGCGATATCTTTTTTTAGAACCACTTTTCACCCGATATTTTTTCGGACACAGAAAGGGAGACGTACTTCTGCCTTGCACTCATCGTGACAAACTAGACTAAAGAGAATTGGGAAGTTATGCTGAAAGGAGGTAAACATTACGCGCAAAATGACGAGTAAACATTGCTGGGAAAAATTCGAATTATAAAGAGGTTAAGTGGACTAGTTCGAATTATAGAGAGTTCTTTCCCCCCTTTTGTTACGTAAAGGATTTCAAGTTATCGAGCGTATCAAAATACACAGCAGTTTTTCGTTTTACCGAAGTTTATAGTTGATGAAAATTCAACTTCTTGATAATTCGATGGTCGTATATCTGACCGAAACGTCGGCTTGAAGTGATTATTAAACGAAATAAACCTAGCTGCAATCGCTCTTTTCTTTCTTCCTTACTACAATTTTCCTTATAGTTCCTTGAATTTCGAATTATCGACAGTCGACTGTATAGATATATAGTAGGCCTATAGATAGATTGTATAAATTTGATGTTGGGATCTAAAAATGATTCTCGCAAAATAGTCATTCTAAGTGAGTAAAAAACTTCAAAAAGGAGGTTCCACAGAAAAAAATAAATTTGTTATAAAAATAAAATACAATAAAGATGTAATGCAAATAGCGAGAAATTTTTTCCTATCTCTTTCTTTGTCAAAACTTTCAAAACAGGTCAAAGGGAAATGCTTTTTACTAGGTTTGAATTATTTATAAACCTAAAACTAATCTAACCCAAACATTTCTCTTTCTCTTGTATATATTTATTCAACTATTTGGTTTGATGTTGGAAACATTAAAAAAAAGAGAGATCTTGAAAAAAAAAAATACTTAAATATTTTAACTTATTACATAAGTCTCTAATATAATGTAATAGGATCTCCATGAAAATATAATAATATTTTAGCAAAAGGAAGGAAGTCCGTTCATTTAATTTTATTTTTCTGGCGTAATGACTCATGTATTAGTGATGATGTGGCCTGGCCATCACGTGTCTAACGTTCGATACCTTTGAAATCGTATAAATTTATCTACAAAAAAATATTATTGTGAAATTATTTAGAAATTACAAATTTTTTTATTTATATCGCGTTTGGTATGCTTCTTTAAATCACCCTACAAGTAGGTATTATTAACTGGATTGCTTATGAAATATAAAATAAAGAGAAACGCAAAAAAGGTGGCTAATTAATTTTAAAAAGAATTAAAAATGGTGGACCAATTATATGCCCTAAAGTTTCAAGTACTTTTAGTACTCTTATAAAATTAGCCTATATAGAAAAAGAGACTGACATAGATGGAGTTGGATGACTATTTTTTTTGACAGTGTAACAAAAATCCTAGCTACAAATACAAACATATCTAAAAAAGACAACAAAAATCTACAATACATTTCTCGATTTCAAATTTTAGATCCGAGTGCAAAAAAAATGATCATTCTAAGGTCTTAAAATTGCTATTTTCTTGTCGTATTAGCCCAACAGTGCGGGGTCGGCACAACCAAATCTCGCTCTTCATCCCCCCTAACTATCATGATATTATCAGGAACTAAATCACATCACAACTAATTGATGAACTTTTTTCTCTTTGATTCAAATTCAAAATTAATTAATTTAAGAAGAAAAAATAACTTTTCCTTCTTTATTAAGGAGAAGAAAAAAATCTTTCAATTTCTTCAATTAAATAAATGGCTAAGATAACGAGAATGACGTTTTAGATCGCGTGACAGGGAAGAAAGAGAATAGAGAAAAAAATATGGAAAAGAAAGGAGTGAATTAGAAAAGTCGAGAAAAAAGAAGAGAAAATAAACGATTTAATAATCCTTAAGGAATTGTTTAACCTATTTTTTTGACGAAATTTTCTCAAGTGCCTATAGAGACAGAAATTTTCTTTCAAAAAATTGATAATAAGAATATAAGCTGATATCAAAAAATCTGATGTGAATGACAGCACAGCACCCAACTTCTCGGTATTTGAAAGTTGTGTGTTGTGCTGTCAGACCAAATTTGATACATTTAGTTTCCAATAATATAAAAAAACTCAAGAAGAAAATTATGCAGAAACAACCACAGGAAAAAATTTTTTAAGAGATTTTCACCAGTAAGTTCTAGTAAAATCTTAAAACCAAGAAGAAAAGTTTATAATCAAACATAGGAAAATATTTATATTTTCTTGCACAGCATCTGCCAAGAGAGAAGAGCAACATCCTCTAAGATCGCTACTGCTAAGCAATGCAAAAGCACGACTTAATTTCGGTTGGGTAATCTCTAAAAACAAGAATGTGGAACCTCCCTCAGTTAGTCTTCGATATTAGACTAATTAAATAAAAAATCAAGTTTCCTTAAATTTGCCACAGCAACACTCGTTGACACAGGATTTTTGGAGTGATGATTTATTTAAATAATGATTATCATAGCCTACTAATATATAAAACGCAAGCCACTGATTTCCGTTTTATGTGCCTGTTTACCACTCTCTCTCGCTGATGAGTGTTTCAAACAATTTTGAAAAAATATTAGAAAATACAAGAGTATCTAAACCAGTGGATCGCACCCAAGAGTGCCGCGAGAAAAAATTTGCCGCAAGGCGGAAGAAAAGTTTTGTTAAAAAAAAGTTAGAGATTTTTCCTCCGAAAAATACAGCAAGTATTTTTCGGAGAGCGTACAAAATTTAGCTTTGCTAAAAAAAGGTTAAATGATTTTCAAGGATGGGGCAAAAAATTTTCCGCAGGGCGGAAAAAATTTCGTTTTGCTAGGAAAAAAAAAGGAAGGTTACCCCAGTGGCGGCGCGTCCACTAGGCAAACTAGGCGGCTGCCTAGGGCGGCAAAAAGGAAAAAATAAAAAAAAAATTTTGGTTCCGCAAGCGGCACCCGGAAAAAAATTTAGGTTCCGCGGGCGGCACACGGGAAAAAATTTCGGTCCAAGGGGCGGCGGCAAAAATTTAGCGTCTCTAAAAAAAAGGTAAAAAATTAAAAAATTTTTTCGGACGGGAAAAAATTTTGGTTCCGCGGGCGGCTTCCGCGCAAGAGAAAATGTTCCGCGGGCGGCAAACGAGGAAAAAATTTTGGTTCCGCGAAAAAAAAAAAATTTTCGCAGAAAAATTTTTGAGATCAGGGAAAATTTTAATAAGGAGGGGGTGGCAAATTAAATTTTTAAAGTTTTTTTTGGGGGGGGGGCGCAAAAAAAATATCTTGCCTAGGGCGGCAGAATAGCTTGCGCCGGCCCTGGGTTACCCCTAGTCTGTATGTTATTCCCAACGGTGCCTTGGGTTGCCGTGGTTCGGAAACACTGATCTAAACAATAATTGATTTTTACTTTCTCTTACCTATGTATATATGTAATATATATATGAGAGAAAGTATTGGATTCATGTCAAAAATTCGATGTCGAGATTTTGATGGATCTTCACGTTTTGAGGTCCCCTGAATCCAAAAAGTGGTTTTCGCGACATGGTCTGTCTGTGTGTGGGTGGGTGGGTGGGTGGGTGGGTGGGTGTGTGTGTGTGTGTGTTCAATTTTAAGCATGAAGGAATTGAGCTACGAGGCTGAAATTTTATATTTAAGTTAAACACCCCCCGGGACCGGAAAAATAAGCTTTTAATCAAAATCGGCCAAAGAGTACTAGTACTTTACTGATGTACTTTTTCAGTTTTTTTCGATTTTCTCAAAATTCGCTCTAACGATTTTGATTAAAATTCAAAAATCAATTATTTTTAGATGCTCTTTCAAATGTATATTCTCGTTTTGCCCACAAAATTGTTTGAAGCACACTTTACTCTTGTGCTTCATAGGAAAGATAGGAGAAATGGTTGCCATGGTAACAAAATATAAATATTTTCCCATACTTATAAATTTTACATCTGAATTCAAATATTCCCTACTGCCGGGAACTAAATACATGTCGACACAAAAAATCTGGTGTGACAGCACAGTGCACAACTTTCGATTACCGAAGGTAAGAGAAAGTTGTGTGCTGTGCCCAGTCACACCAGATTTTTTTTTAACAAATTCGTTAGAACCGATTTGGATAATATGGAAAATAAAAAAATGAAAAAGAACAACATCAGTAGAAAAACTCGAATTCGAAAAATCTGGCTTATTAGACATTTTTACACAAGAATAAAAAGTAAAAATACTGGCGGTTCAGTAAGCTATCAAGTTGGTAAGATGGACTAGCCAAAGTGGGATGCACCAGGTTCAATAAAACTACCAGAATAAGACGTTTCTGCTGCATCCCTCTCAAACTGTCCAACTTTCCATTACAATTTCATTACAGTCACAGCTACAAGTAACACTATCAAATTGGATTTTATTTTCATTTTATAAGAAAAAAGATTTTTCCTCCAATAAATCGTGTTAAAAATTTTGAATGTTAAACTCATTGACGAATTATGTTTATGTGTTATATAACAATATTATTATAGAGATTGATTATATCATGCATTCTTCTGAAAAGAGTTTAATATTGAAAAGATTCAAAAGAAAAGAAAAAATTGAGAAATATTAAGAAATTTAAATCTTTTGTTGTCCTCAACAAAAACAAAGACTTTGACTCACAAGGAGTTTTCATCTTCATTAAGTATCTAAAACAATAACAAAACAAAAGGGATGCAAGTTTTAAATTTGTTATCAAAAGAGAGAAGCAAGTCAAGAGAAACCAAAGAGTTTGATTAAAAAATAATTAGAAAGGAAACTGATGTAACCAACATACAACCGAATTTGGGAATTAAAAAAAAAAATATCACGAAGATAAGAATGTTTTGAATTGAATAATATTACGTTGAACAATTGGATCTAGGCCTAAATTCAGATCCTGGATCGGATCTCCGAATTTTGAATCCTATTTTTAGATCCGATTCTTTTTTTTTCCTCTTTTTTTAGGGGGAAGTTTTTCCTCCAAATCAAAAATAGAATTGGGGTTCGAGAAGGTTGAGGAGTTTAATTTTTCACTCTGTTGACCTTTTTTTAAGAGAGAGTTGCTGGAGCAGACAAAAGAGAAAGAGAGAAAATTAAAAATAATATCTTTTGTATTTTGTAATTCAAAGATTCGAGCACTGATCGTCATCTTTTACCTATACTACTTGTCAAAACGTCCCTAGGAGTGCTAATCTAAACAAAAGTATATCGTATTTATACAAAGTTTAAATTTCAAGTGCCATTCAGTGTGAATTAATGAAATTCTGAAGGATTATTATGGTAATTAATGCAACTTAAGCTCTATTGAAATTTAAACTTTGTATAAAGATAATATTGTAAAAGTAGAAACCATTTGACAATTAGTGTCCGGATGACGAATAGAGCCTCTTTGGGCTCGAAACGTCGACAATTAATTTTTTTCCAGCCGCTCTTTCTTCTTATAAAAGAACATAAATTTGTTTTGAAGTTGAACAGTCAAGCAGGGTTATGGTAAATATTATATTCAAGATAATAAGGAATAAATTCCAAAGAAGAATGCAGCCACATTTATTTCATTTAATTTTAATAAAAATTCCTTATCACTTGCTGACGTTTCGGTTCGGGTTTGAACCATTATCGGAGCTACAAACATGGAAAATAATACAAAAGATGTTTTGAACAGAAACGTCAGCAAGTGATTAGGAATTTTTATTAAAATCAAATGTAATAAATTTGGCTGCATTCTTCTTTGGAATTTATTCCTTATTATTTTGAACATAATACTACAGCTATAACAAATATTCAATTACTGTAAATATTATAGCCAAAAAAGAGAGATAATAAGTTAGCGCGCCCCCGAGTTTGGCGTAGTAGGTAGCATGCCTACCTCCTATACCAAACGTCGCGGGTTCGGACCCAGGCAGTCCGATGATTTTATTTAAGCCATTTGGATACCAGATGGCTTAAATAGAAATGCCTCAACCCACAATAGATAATATATATTACAACGGTTATCGTCAAAGTCTTAAATGGCCTCAGTTGCCGAAAAGACAGTGTGAATGTGTGTGTGAGTGTGAGTGCGAGAAAAAAAAAATAAGTTAGCGCGAGTTGGCAGGTTTTCTACTCTATTTAATAGCCTATAATTTCAGTCCTGAGTTTGGGGGTGGCGACTGCTTCAAATCTCTATGATGGAAAGAGGATGTAGCCAGGAGGCTGAGGTCCTTCCTAGCTGCATCCTCCTTTCATCCATTTCAGGGGTGGCCAACCCTAAAGATCTTGTGGCCCTCTTTGTAAATGCAACTTTTCCCGCATATAAAATTATATATCCCCAGTTCAGTGTGTATTCAGTGTGAATTAATGAAATTGGGTATAAAACCCATTACAGATATTTTTTTAGGGTAAAAAAAAATAAAATAAATATATTGAAAGGAGTAAGTAATGGCTGAATTTATATTTTATAATGAAGAGATAAAGGGAGTCAAATAAAAACATTTTTTTGCTTTATTGAAGAACAATGTCGACGTTTCGGCCGATTCTCTGGCCTTCATCAGGACATGTGTTTTATTTGCCTCGAGCTTAGAGGGGCTCGTGGCCATGGGATGGTCACTCTTGAACCAGAAGTCATGTCAACCGAGGAATGTTCGCACATGCCAAGAGCCCCTCTAAAACGTAGGCAAACAAAACATATGGCCTGATGAAGTCGGAAAGAATAGGCCGAAATGTTGTTCAATAATTTTTTTTTATTTTGCTTTGGCTTCCTTTATCTCTTCATTATAAAATAAATATATTTTATAAAAGTGTGAGGAATCTCGCGGCCGGGGGTTGTCCACCCCTGATCTTAAAACAGCCACCACCACTCACATTACAATAAATACCCAAGTTATATTAAAAATTAGAGTATCATTTTATTTATGTGTTTCATCTCCCGGCAGCTTGACACATTTAGAACATCTTCCCCTTTTCTTTTTAATTTAACAAAAAAACCCTTGGGTATTATTTTACTTATATCTTAAGCTTCTCCTATCAAGTCATAAATCAGAAGTCGAATAACAAAAAAAAAAAAAAACTACTTTTAACCTTTTTACCTCGTTGAATAAAAATTTTATTTTTTTTTTTAGGGTAAAGAACATTTATGTGACAAAAGAAATAAAATAAATTTATTGCGATTGCAGGGATGAATCTTAATAAAAAAAAATATATGACGGCGACGTGGGATGGTTAAATAATCTATTAAATATAATGAATTAATTAAAATAGGTTACGTGAATATGACAAAAAGATGATCGAAATTTTTTCTTTCATTTTTTTTTATTTATTTAAATATGCAATAACGTCATTTCTATTTTTTTTTTCTTTTTCAAATGCAATTATTTTTCTTTGTTTATCAAATTAATGCCATTGTTATGTATGTAATTATTAATTTTTTATTTATTTATTTTATTTTTTATTAGCGATGATAGCGTATATAAGAGGAGGGCAAGAGCCCCCCCCCCAAAAAAAAAAACAGCGGGGCTCCCCCCCTCCCCCGAAATCTTTGGTTAAAAAATTTTTCCGCAGGACGGAAAATTTAGGTTCCGCAAAATCAAAATTTCGGAGGGCGGAAAAAATTCGTGTCTCTAAAAAAAAAGGTAAAATCATTTCCATGGGGGGTGGAAAACTTAGGTTCCATAAAAACAAAATTTTTTGCGGAAAAAATTTAGTTCCTATAAAAAAAAAATTTTGAGCTCAGGCCCACATGGAAAAAATTTCTATATACGCCCCTCGTGTCAATGCATGTGACTAAAGAATTTGAGTTGTGATTCTGAAGATTATAGTGATGACGAAATATATATAAAGGGTATTAAACATAATTTCAAAATTAAAAATAAATAAAAGGTAAATATAAATTACTATATGTAGGTTAACTTGTCCCCAACAGCACAAAATATTGCAGCAATGTTGCAGAAACATTGCGAATCTTGGTAACATTGCAGCGGCAATATTCCAAACTAGCAATATTGCTGTTTGAGCTGCAATATTGCATCAATGTTGCCGCAATATTGTCAACATAGAGCAAGATTGCAATATTCCGTGCTGTGTGGGGTAGTTTCCTTCTAGTGTTTTTTAGCATGGAGCGCTGGCGAGGAGAATTGTTTAATTAAAAGAGATTCAGAGACTTTAGGTTAACGAATGGATGCATCGCTTTTCGTTTCGGCATTTCGGTAGCCTTCATCAGGACCTTTGTCTAGATTTATTAAAATGTAATATGTTACGATGTATTACAAATTTATAGTGATTGCGATGACTGCAAAAACATTAAAAATAAAAACAACGAAGAAAAACACCAAAGTTTTTAATAACGAAATATACCCCCATATACAGTATACATTAAAACAATTGATGTAAGAGGTATTACATTAATTATATAAAAAAATGAGTAAACATAAATCTGGTGTGACTGGCGCACAGCACACAACTTTCTCTTACCCTTCGGTAAGAGAAAGTTGTGCACCGTGCTGGTCACACCAGATTTTTTGTGTCGAGATATATTTAGTTTCCGATAGCACCTTAGTTTCAAACTTGCATTTTAAATGTTGACTGCTTGAAATAAACTATGGTTATTTTTCAAAATTTTAATCTCATATTTGGACATTTTATACACAATATAGAATCGTAAATAAATACAAAATTTCATAAGAATTGGAAAAAAAATTTTAAATGCCTAAAAAGTTCTAAAGGGGACCCCAAAAAGGGGCCCCTTTTGAATCGAAATTAACATACAAATCCCTATAGGAAATTAACATTAGGCCTATGAGAGAAGGCGGAGAGACAGGCGATAATGTTTGCAAGTGAGAGAGAGACATATATGTTTTCTTTGAAACAATTAAAGACACAAATAAAATAAAAATAAATGGGAATTTAAATAATAATTGATTTTTAATCTAATAAAAAGAAAAAGATTTAAATTCGGTTACCATGGCAACCAGTTCTATCTTTCCTATGAAGAACAAGAGTAAAGTGGTCTTCAGAAGATTTCAACGGCAAAATGAGAATATACATTTTAAAGAGCATCTAAAAAATAGTTGATTTATGAATTAAAAAAAAAATCCTTGGAGGGAATTTTGAGAAAATCGAAAAAAACTGAAAAAGTACATCAGTAAAGTACTAGTACTTTTTGGCCGATTTTGTTCAAAAGCTTATTTTGAGATTCTTCAAAGGTACCTAAGTTAAATATAAAATTTCAATCCGCTAGCTCAATTCCTTCATGCTAAAAATCGTCCCACACACACACACACAGACCAATTTGCGGGACCCACTTTTGGGGACTCAGGGGACCTCAAAACATGTATATCCATCAAAATCTCGACATCGAATTTTTGACATGATCGCAATACTTTCTCTCCTATATATTTCATATATAGGGTACGAGAAAGTAATAAAAACAACGAAGAAAAACACCAAAGTTTTTAATAACGAAATATACCCCCCATATACAGTATACATTAAAACAATTGATGTAAGAGGTATTACATTAATTATATAAAAAAATGAGTAAACATCATATGAATGTAATACATTGTAATATATTACATTTTATTTTAATAAATCTAGACAAATGTTCGGATGAAGGCTACCGAAACGGCCGAAAGGAAAAGCGATGCATCCATTCGTTAACCTGAAGTCTCTGAAAAAGAATTGTCTTTTAATTAAACAATTCTCCTCTCCAGCGCTCCATCCTGCTAAAAAACACCAGAAGGAAACTGCAAGTTAACCTACTAATAGTAATTTAGATACAGGTATCACATCAAAATAAAAACAAAGTTAAATATTACGGTATTTTTTAGTATTTTAGTGATGAAAAATCAGAGCAGAAAATTGTTTTTTGGAAGAATTCTAAAATTTGTATAGGCTACATAATGATAGGCCAAAGAATGAAAAAAAGTAGATAGACATTATTTATTTAAACAAGCGCCCCATGGGGACCCAGGATCTCCAGCCTTTCCAATAGAAGCACACCGGAAAAGCTGGAGATCCTGGGCTCGACTCTCAGGGGCCATGGGGCGCTTGGCCCATCAACAAAAAACATACAGTCTTGTAAAAAAAAAAAAAATTATTAACGAATTTAGCTCTAACTTGTAAGGCTAGGAATGCCTCATATGAGAAAATACAAGAATTGTATTTTATAAACATATGTCCAACCTAACCTTAAAACAACAACCAAAAAACAAGATTATAATATTTCAACATAACAGGTGGTAAATATAAGGTAGCTTCAAGGGTAAATAAATTAAAATTGCACTTCCATTTTATTTGAGGTATACTGAGTGAAAAAAAGATTAAAATTGCTCATTTAGATAGATTACTCAGGGCAGGTTTCTTCATCCATTGTCAAGTATCTGGCCTGGATTAATCGACTTAGCTTTGCAATGAAAAAACCTCCTTCAGTTCCGGTACTAAATCTTATTACAAAAAATATATCATATATCTCATCATTATTAAATTACTTTTCTTTTGATTCTTCTTCTTTTAATAATAAAATTATTTATTTTAGTCAAAGTCTCTTAACCAAGGGTTAGCTACTTGAAGAAACCGGCCCTAAATAGTAAGGTTATTGAAAAAAGACCTAAAAATGTATGAACAATTTAAATTAGATAAAAGACAATTAAAAATTTTATATTCTCAAGTTAAAAAAATCTGGTGTGACTGGCGCACAGCACACAACTTTCTCTTACCTTCGGTAATCGAAAGTTGTGTTCTGTGCTTGTCACACCAGATTTTTTGTGTCGACATGTATTTAGTTCCCGACAGTATGGAACATGAATTCAGATGTAAAATTTATAAGTATGGGAAAATATTTATATTTTGTTACCATGGCAACCATTTCTCTTATCTTCCCTATGAAATACAAGAGTAAAGTGGTCTTCAGAAGATTTCAATCGCAAAATGAGAATATACATTTGAAAGAGCATCTAAAAAATAATTGATTTTTGAATTTTAAAAAAAAATCGTTGGAGCAAATTTTGAGAAAAACGAAAAAAACTGAAAAAGTACATCAGTAAAGTACTAGTACTCTTTGGCCGATTTCGATTAAAAGCTTATTTTTCCGGTCCCGGGGGGCAGTGGCGCAACCAGGATTTGCTCCTGGGGGGGGGGTTTTGACTAGACGCGCAGTCCCTCTTTGCAGAGGCGTACCGAGGCAGTTGGGGGCCTGGGGCGGAACTAGAAGAGGGGGCCTTATATTGAATTTTTTTTTTTTGGGGGGGTGGTAATCTTTTAATATCCCTCTCCTCCATACACAAAAACATTTTTAAAATACCGTATATCCCTGAACCCCAAGGGGTATTTTCATTAAATTTTCTTTTTTTTATCTAAATTTTCCCATTTTTACTTGAGCCCCAAGGGCCCCAGGGCCTCTCAAAGAGAAATTTTCATTAAATTTTGTTTTTACTTGAGCCCTGAGGGCTCCGGGGCCTCTCAAAGAGAAATTTTCATTAAATTTTGTTTTTACTTGAGCCCTGAGGGCCCCGGGGCCTCACAAAGAGAAATTTTCAATAAATTTTGTTTTTTTATCTAAATTTTCCCATTTTTACTTGAGCCCTGAGGGCCCCGGGGCCTCTCAAAGAGAAATTTTCATTAAATTTTGTTTTTACTTGAGCCCTGAGGGCCCCGGGGCCTTTCAAAGGGAAATTTTCATTAAATTTTTTTTTTATAAATATATGGGGGCCTATGCCGGCTCGGGGCGTGGGGCGGACCGCCCCCCTCGCCCCCCCCCCCCTCGGTACGCCACTGCCTCTTTGGCGGCCGGAGCGCCTAGATGGGGGTCTTCGGCCCCTGCCATCCCCCCCCCCCAATGGCTCGGGTCCGCCGACATCGGACCTTCTCGGTCCAGGGAGATGTGTAACTTTAATATAAAATTTCATCCTCATAGCTCAATTCCTTCATGCTTTAAATTGAACCCAGCCAGACACACACACACACACACACAGACAGACAGAACATGTTACGAAAACCAATTTTTTGAATTCAGGGGACCTCAAAACGTGAAGAACCATAAAAATTTCGACATCGAATTTTTGACATGAATCCAATACTTTATATATATATATATATTATCATAATTGTAGAGCTAAGAGAAAGTAAAGATAAATTTCGGGTGGGGGAGATGTAGATTCCGAAACCCCTTCCCCCCTCTTTCCTGGCTACGACGTGAAAAAACGAAATTCGATTTTAATACAAAAAAATTTAAAAAATTTACCTTTTCAGTTGTGAGATTAACTATTTCTTTGTCTTCTTCTCTATTCCTATTAGCACAATCTGTTGATTCTGAAGGTCCAACTTCACAATCTAATTCTTAAATGGAAAAGTATTTAAGTAATTGATTCACTAATTTTAAAAATTTTTTCAAATTTTACCTGCTTTCTTATTTTGAAAAAAATCTGAAATTAGTCTCCGCTTCATAATTTTTATGAAATTAGCAATTAATGTTTTAATAATAAAAATAATTCGAATTTAAGTAAAATTTTTATTTAAATAATTGTCAAATTTCAATAAGGTTATGGCATAAAAAAAATCCTCAATAGCCTACAAAAAAAAAAAACATTCTCCGGTTGTTTTCCCCTGGTGCATCGTGCACGCTGACACGCACCAACCCATGTGTACCGGTATCTAGCTCGAAGCCATTAAGCCGGTTCCCAATGTTTGGGGGTGAGAGGCCCTTCACCTCCCTACTCCCCAAAAATCAGTCCCTGACGGGACTGGTCGACCAGCTCTCGACGTGTTCATCTCAAATCACCATTCTCTCAAATCACCATTGACAAATTCAAATTTCAATAAATGAATGTAGAGTCTTATATTAGTCTTTTGTTTTTTATGATTTAGGAGAAATAACAAAAGAATTAGTTTTTTTTTTTATTTCTTATATATAATATATATATTTTATATTAATACTTTACGAAAAATAAGCAATTTTCATTTTTGTTAAAATTTTTTTTAAATAAAATAAACATATTTTTAAGAAATTATTTTTTTTATAATAAAAAGGATACAATTTTTTTTCTTTTCTAATAATTTGTAATAATATATAGAAATTTGAATTTTTTTTCTCTTCTGGGGGGGGGGGTTAAAACCCTAAAACCCCCCCCCCCCCTGGTTGCGCCACTGCCGGGGGGTGTTTAACTTAATTATAAAATTTCAACCTCCTAGCTCAATTCCTTCATGCTTAAAATTGAACACACACACACCCACCCACCCACCCACCCCACACACACACACAGACAGACCATGTCGCGAAAACCAGTTTTTTGGATTCAGGGGACCTCAAAACGTGAAGATCCATCAAAATCTCGACATCGAATTTTTGACATGAATCCAATACTTCTCTCTATATATATATTACATATATACATAGGTAAGAGAAAGTAAAAAACTGTTAAATTATCTTCCCCCTCTTAAAAAATTATTCATATGGGGAATCAAATCTTTTCATTTCCAATTCTTCCCTTTCCTTTATTGTCTGAACCCAGGATTTTTTTTATCTCCTCAGCCCCTACTTTAATAGAAGATGTTCCATAACAGGTGTACGATAGCAAGTCATCTTTGTTTTATCGGCTATTGTTGCTTAAACCTTTTTTTATTTTATTCTTTACAAATTATTCATGGTAAAAAATTGAAATTCATTTTCATTGATAATTTAATCTAGAAAAAGACATGTATGTGGCCTATATTTATTTTCAGATGATTAAAAAAATTTATCTATTTGTGTCATTATAATTTGGTATTTTGTTATTCATCCGAAAAATATAAAATTTTAAGAATGATTTAGGATAAAAAAACTTTTTGTTTGATACAAAAACTATTAGATGTTAATTTTTATTAATAAGAGGGTAGAAATGAGAGATGCAGCTAAGGTTATTTCTTTATTTATTTAATTCGCCAGCTCTGAGGATGGTTCAAACACGGAGCCGAAACGTCAGCTGAGTGAAATAAATAAAGAAATAACCTTAGCTGCATCTATCATATCTACCCTCTTATTAATTTTTCTTTGATTAAAAATTTAATTATTTATTATTAAAAGGGTATTCAAAAATCCAAGTTCATATTCAGCTCTTATCAGCGAGTTATTTTATCAAAATATAATTTAAAACTTTGTTTAAATGCCAACCGGATGCCGGCTTCGTTCTTTCAGGCTTATTCATTAATCTAGATCTTCCAATTAATTAGGGATATAAGAGAATATCTCGATGGATTATTTTTAGAAAATAAAATCTAATATTGACTTATTAAACTTTTTGTACTTTAATAATAATAAAGCGCATGTCATGCCTTATCAATCCGATCGCATGTTTCTACTCAAAAGTAACTTGACGAATTTTTAATGGAATTTCCTATCATACTTGTTTGATTTATAAATTTCATAATATAAAACATACAAGTAAAAAACGTAGCATAAATTCTATAAAAAAGTATAACTCCTAGAAAGTTAATAAATGGAGAGGATTTATTGTTAATTAGGAAAGAGAAAAATAACAAATTTTAGACAACTGGAAATTTCCTTTCAATTCTGGGAGAGAAGTGCAAATTTTTTGTCCCTCAAAATTCTACAACAAAAACTTTTATTTTTTGAATAAAATAAATCAAGGTAAAAATATTTATTTATCAATTTCTATTTAAAAAAAAATAAAATTTAACCTTATTACTAAAGCAAAAAAAAACCTGTTTTCTTAGAAAGGCAGACAGTTGGTCCTAAATAGTCTCAAATTCGTAATTATAATTTTTAAAAAAAATTTAACACCTGTCAAAATGATTCTATTATGCAATTACATGCCAAAAATAAATATATCCTGCACATCATGACAACATTTAAATTTTAAATAATATTATATCAATTCATATCAGGCCTGGAAAAGAGCGACAAATAACACCCGAAAATATGGTCGTGATGTATTAAAAGTACCAACTTCTTCCAGAAAAGTATAGACTATATAAATAAAGGAATCGTTATTCAGAAAACGGAATAAACTTTTTCTAAAATTTCGAATTTTTAAAAGAGATCAACCTCAAGGTCGACAAGTAACGAACGGTGAAATGTAGCATAAGATTTGGACAAGAGATGCACACAAAAAATAGAAGAGATTTAGAATCGTGAATTCGAAGTTTTGGATTCGTTCCATTTCCAATAATAAATGCGAAAACAGAAAATTTCACTAGGCTTATTTGGATAAAATAAAAAAAATTTGTTTTATAGTCAAAGGATTAAATCACAGAATATTTTGAAAAAATTCTTAGAGACTGGGCCTGTTTAAGGAAGCCTGGCGTTCCTTCCGTTTCATCATTTTAAAAATTATCTAATGATGATAATATAAAATAAAACTTGGCAAAGAAAATATAAACGTAGAAAAATCAAATAGTGTTACCACTTAAATTAGCTCATTAAACTCGAACGTTCATTATAGGGGCAATATTAAACCAAAGCCATGCGTTTACTCATTTCATTGTTTTTTTAATAGAAAATGCAAATATTTCTGTTAGAATCACAAAATTTTCCTTCAAAAATTTTTCATTTTTCTTTTTATTAAAAAAAAAAATGAAATAATCAAATGAATAAAAGCAAGGGAGTATTTTAATATTGCTCCATGTATCATACATGCAAATGTCCTAATAATTGTTTAAAAAATATATTCTGGAACATTCCATTGATCTCAATAAATTGTCCTAGTGAGTCTTTGCTTATGATGTATGAGAAGATAAAATTTGGAGGCTTAATTTGTAAAATTTGATCTTTTGACCAAGTCTGAGGATCATCAAGACTGTAACCCCGAAAACAAACCATCAGCACTACCACTACGAGCATCACTCTTGAAAATGGCACTAAGATGATCAGAAACGCTTAGTCAATCTCAACAACTCGACTTAATCCGAGAAATTTCATATATATATATATATATATATATAATTAACTTTTCGGGACTCTCGGGAGTTCAGTGACACTCACAGAAAAATTATATATATAAAGATATGTTAGTGGAGGTGCCAATGCAATTAAAAGTAAAAAAAAAAAAAGTCAATCCATTTTGCCCTACATGAATGCTATTATCTATATTCAGTATATTTTAGTTGAGCAAGATCTTGACATGGACATTTATCTCTTAATGACTCAATTATTAAAGATTAGATATAACATTTTGAGGACAAAAAGCCAACAATATAAGTTTCAACCGTCGCAACAATATAAAGATGATAATTGCCAATATTTTGACAATAAAAAGACCTAATTGTTTATGTATATAATATATTTAAATAAGGAGCAAGTTTTAAATAAGAATGCCTGGACCCCAATATATATATATTCATAATAACGGTTATCGTTTAAAGTGTTATATGGGCTGAGTTGCCGAAAAGACTGTGTGAATGGGAAAAAGTGTGAGTGTTTAAAAAAAAAAAAAGAGCAAGTTTGCTATAAACAAACCGGGAATTATAAAATAGGGCAAATAAACAATTATGCTTTAGAGCTTAATCTAAAATATAAGAAAGATATGATGATATTGACTCACCTTAATGGTCTTATATCGCTTTTTTGTCGCTGTATTAAGATCCTCATGCACTTTATCCAAGAGCCAGACGAGAAATTCTTGAGCATCATGTTGATTATTCCCACGATATTGTGATCCATATTTATCCACAAGCACTTTGAACTGATTACTTAATTCTGGAGTGTATTGACAAGACCAGATTGATTTAAGTAATAACGCTAATTGTTCTGTCACCTCACCCCGGGTTCCGTATTTTTTAGCATTTAACTTATTCCGTCTGGACAAGTCTACTTTATATTGATCTAATACGAAATATTCAGCGAGGATGTCAGTATGACTTAGGCATTGTAAGACGGCATTGATGAAGCAGGTATTGCCGTGGTTACGGAGTCCAGTCACGCCAGGGACACGATCGGGATCACGAGGGTGTGGACTCATTTCCAAGGGTTTGTTATGGACCGTCACCGTTGACAGATGTTGGACCATCTTGTTGAGGAATTTCTTTATTGAAGGCCGCCGAAATGCCTTTTTATTGTTGTTTAAAAAGGTGGAGTCATCCTCGTTGATGTCATCGTTTCGATTGTTGTTTTTCATCTTACGACGATTGGTGGTGAATGGATTGCGTGGCATTGTAAAGGTTCGTCGTAGTTTTTGAGTGGAATTCGGTTGACTACCGGTGTCAATCACAACCGATGGCACGCCGCTCTCTTGATCGAGGATCTCACCATCCGAGGAGGATTTTAACATTGTCACTACACTCATTAGTTTTTATATAATAGAATACAATACAACTAGATGATATCACAAGTGGTGTGGTGTGAATGGCTGCAATTGACAGCATGTTTCGTGTTGTTGTTCCGCCATGTTGGTTCGACTTTCGTTTCGCACTTGAAATCAGACAGTAAAATGATTGAAGCCGCTCGCTCAAAGGACTAAAGAGAAAACGAATCACGATTAGTTGACGCGTGGGGCGTTAAGCTGCCCCACCAACCAGCTAACGTTCGAGTGACGCGACTGCCATCTTGGATTGCGTAGTCCCTCGCGAGGCTGCCAGGGCGCAGCACTAAACACGACTCACATCTCACACCACTTTGCAATTAGAGAGGCAATATCAAATTTAAATTTGAACAACGCAAAAATAAAATTGATACAAATAAAATACATATAAGCAAATTTTTCTTTTTTTCTTGTTTTGAATTTTCAATAAATTTACAAACAAAAATCTTTTCAATCAAAAGTAAAGAGTATTGAAAACAAAATTACCAAAAATATATAATTATATATCAGAGGCGGATCCAGAGGTGTTTCTGGGGGGAGGGGTAATCTGGAGTGACTAGTCGCACAGCACACATTTTTTTTCTTAATATCGGTAATTTAAAGGCGCATTCTGTACTTGTTTGCCAGAATATAAATATAAATCAAAATTTTTAGGTATTAATTTTTAAAATTTTACATTAAAAATACATTTTTTTCGAAAAAAAGTATTTTTTTCAAATCTCAGGGGGGTAATTACTCTCTTTACCCCTCCCCCTGTATCCGCCCTTGTTATATATATTTTTTTTAACAAAAAACCCTCTTCGGCTACATTTAGGGATTTGAATTTATTAAATAAATTTTTTCAATACAAAGTAACGATGGCTCCGAGTGATGACAAGCGCGGTGAAAGCTTGGATTGGTGATCCCGAGTGACCAGCATGTGGAACGTCCCTCGGTAGCCATCGATACTTGGTAATGAAAAAATTTATCGAAAAGGTTTTCAGAGTTTTTTGAAACTCGAAAAAAATTTTTTCGCTCCACCCTTTTGTGTATTCTCTATTTATTTTTCAAATACATTTTCCAGCCATTTCTCCCAAAGACACAATGTTAAATCCATAATATTATGAAAATTGTGGAAGTTAAACTTTTACAAGGTTTAAAAATTAAGCCAACGCACGAACCGAAAAATTGAAATTTTATAACCGATGAGGGTCGACTTGCAGTTGTCCGATTGCCGACCCCGACTATTATATAATAAATTAATATTAATTTTTTTTTTTTTTTTCTTTATAAAATCAACAGTTATATTTTTTTTCTAGAGAGATTAAAAGAGAAGCTGCAATATTTCGTAGGTATCATGTGTAAATAATATATTGAAACATATCACCTCTTGTTTTTAGTTTTGATTAAATTAATCTAATTTTTAGTTAAGTTTCTTATTATATATTTAAAAAAATTCTATTCAATTATTTGACCTATTTTTTTTTTTTTGCTTGTTAAGAAGAATTTGTTATTAAATAGCACTTTTATGTTTTAATAAGTCAGAAAATTAATGTAGACTTGAATAGTATAAATATTCGTCTTGTGATTATTATAAATTGTTTTTAATAATGGTAACGTTTAGGCCTTTATTTTTTTTTAATTTAAGTGATTTTAATTTTTCTAATAATAAATATGGAATTTTTAGATAATTTTTTTCGGAATAATATTTTCTATTCTCATAGAAGAATTTTCCACTTGGGATCTATCATCGGTTGGATTATCTCCAGATACGGAGATCAGTATCAGCTGCAGTTTGGAGAAACCGAGCATTCCTTGCTTTAGCTAATTCCAATGGTCAGTTTTAATTATTTATTATTCACATGATTTCTAACCCAATGTAGGATTATCAACAATTTTATAGATGATGATTGAGTTAGAGAAATAATAAGATGTTTGCAGACAAATTTTCTTTTATTTAGAATTTCGCCCTCACGGCTGACGTTTCGGCCTGAGGTCTAAGCCATCTTCAGACCCAACTGGCAATAATCAAATGTGTGGATATTTTTAAAATAAACCGACAAAAAAAAAGTGTAAAGAAATTTAGGTAAATGTTTTGCCGTGATTATTTAATTTTTTTTTTTCTAGTTTCCTTGGTGGAGGCTCCTTGGCCTGAGCTTTCGATTTTCGCTCCTCTCTCTCAAGTGAAAATCTTCCCAAGGGATTTTAAAGGACCAAAAGAGGCGGTAGCCTTGGAGATTGATCCCATAGGAAGACTTTGGGTCTCGGATAGAAAAGGCAAACAATTGCTAGCCTATGATTTGAAACGAAACCAGAAGGTGAGAAAATAATAAATAGACTAACTATAATAAGGAATTATTCAATCTAGGTCTCAAAACTCAAATCTTCCATAACGAGATTCTATTCGGGAAAGAAGCGTAGGTTAAGTCCAGGCCAAATAAAAATTAATTTCATTTGTTTTCATTTAGTTGTTCTTCAAAGAACTGCCTTTTGGATGTACAGGAATGGCTGTGGATACTTCAATTTCAATCTGGAACCCAAGGGTTTATCTAGGCTCTTCAGAATATCCTAAAATCATTTGGGTTTATTCTTATCAAGAACACAGAATTTGGCCGATACGTCTAGAATCAGATGGTAAGATACATTTTTCTATAAATCAGGTCATTGTTGGGCCAACAGCCACGCCCACAATGGGATGCCATCGAAACTGCTAGCTAGCTACAGGTGCAGCCAAAAATAAAATCATAATAATATTACAAATATCCATATACTATAATATAAAGCGCTAGCGGCTGACTTCCTGTCCCTGTGGGTATGTGCCTATCATGGCGCTGATTGGCCGGAATAAAAGGATGTTGAGTCAGAGAGAGGAAATTTAAAACTTTTAAAAAATTGAACAAAAGTGAAAGAGTGAACAAGAATAAATTTGAGGCAATTGCTCGCCGAAGACGAGCAAGAGGGTCCAGGGGGCGCAGCCCGCCTTAGGCAGGCTTTTCCACTTGTTTTAATAAGCCACCAACACCTTGGCCAAAATACAAATAAATCTTCCCATATTCAACAGATTTAAATAGAAATTGTACAATCACACATTTAGTAAGAAATTTTATTTTATACTACGAGCAGTATAATTCGTCAGAGAGTAGGCCCTATTATTGAATTCTTGGAGGCTCGCTTGGTGTAGTGAGCTAGGGTGTCGGCTTCTGCAAAGAAGATCCCTGTTCAAATCCTTGGCGTGCGGGATTTTTCATTAAATAAATAAAAATATTTACTGGATTGGAATATTGGATCTAACCACAATAGCCCCCAGGCAACTCTACGAGGAGAGAGAGATTGCTGTGACATCCCGTCCTGTGGAAGGGACGTAAAGAAGGTTCGCTTTCAGTGATGCATTCTTCGAAAGGAGCAGGCTACACGCCGGTGCTGAGGGGGTCCCTCCTCAACTAGAACATCCTCCCTAGCATAGAAGAGGTTGGATAAAAGGAATCGGTTGGAACCAGAAATAAGGATTAGTTCACTAGCGAGAGATGAACGGAAGGAGGAGGAGTTAGAGATAGGAAATGATGTAACTTCACGGGGTGCCGGTAGATGGCTACGGCCAGAGGCCGGGTGGGTTTGAGGTGTGTGTCTTCGTATACAAAAGCACCTCGGGTAAATAAACGGGGATCCCGATAGGAATTTCAAATAATAATAATAATAATTGAATTCTTTTATGATGAAATCAACAACTATATGTGATATTAGGGTGAGTTCTTTGTTGAAGGGAAGTTATTAATAACTTCAAGGGTTTTTCAAGATCCAATTTAAATTCGATAGTCGGAATCAATTTCGTTAAGGTTAATTATCAAAGTAATAGTACACTTTTTTTTAGATGAACGTCCTGTTATGCCTTTAACTCTTCTTCTCTCACGGCGAGAAACTCTTCTCTTTGCATTTAATCCAAAATCAGACCTTGTTTATAGAATAAACACCACCGAAATAAGCAATGGACCAATACCTAAAAAGGATTTTCAAGTAAGAAATCAAAAATTTTCACTAACTATTTTGTTCCCTTTCATCCTCTGAAACAATATCGACTTCTTGAAATTCAGAAAAAAATTACTTATTTTATTGAAATGCTTCAAATTAAAAAAAAATCATGTAAATGAAAAAAAAAATTTCTAACGTTCAACAGAGATTCAAACGATAAAATTTATTATAAGCCCTTTTTCACTTTTTAAGGGAACCATATGATTTTTTGTAATAATAGGCCTGGATATGAGTTCTATATATTAACATATAGGTAAGAGAAAGTAATAAACAGTGGCGTAGCTAACAAATTTCAAAAAGGTGCCTTTAATTTACTTACTGTGTATATTAAAAGCTCCAAACAAGAAAATTCGATGAGTAGATACCACTAGATGATAATGTTACACTCTTCAGGCAAAATATTACCTTCATTTGTATTATTAAATAAGTTTGTTTTTATTTAACCAAAATGAAAAAATAACGTCAAGAAAATACGTCATCTGAAAAATATAAAATTTAAATTAGTTTAGCTCATTTTATTTTAATATCATACCTATTATATGTGAAATTTACTTATAATCCGAAAAATGGTAAGATTGTTGTTTTTTTTTTTGGGCCTCCTCCTCCCCTCATAGCCCACCAATCCTCACCAAAATTAAGTCACCTAAAAAAAAAAAAAAAAATTAGTTTCCATATTTTGATTATATCACTTAATGAAAATTTACTTACTTTTTGCATTAAAAATTAATCTTGAAGACTTCTTTTTTTATGTGCACTTCAAGCAATACGTATTTATAAAATATGTATATTCAAAATAAATTTAAAAAATAGAAAAATTCATTTTTAAAAGTAAAAATGAGTTCGCGTCAAGGTTGAGTTCGCGTTTGTAAGAAATAAATATAACATAAAAATGCAGCAAATTGTCAAATTTGACTACCCATCACAAGCTCAAATAAACAGCGGGGTACCTAATACCCAAAGGGGGCATCTTTAATTTGTATGTACTTTTACTAAAATTTCAAAAGATCCAAAACAATAAAATTCAATGAGTTTATTACCACAACGCGTTCAGGAAATACAAGTCATCTGAAAAATATAAGATTTTA
>JAKCPI010028917.1:0-52935 GCA_023213315.1 Euborellia annulipes | reverse complement strand
TTAGTTTGGGTCAAATTAAACTCAAACGTTATTTACATTCAAGTTTTCTTTGCAGATAAATCTTTTTGGCGATAAAATTGGGTTCGTATCGTTCGTTCGCATTCTCTTTCTCTCTCTCTCTCTCTCTCTCCTCGGGCATGCACGCTATGTCTGGTGTATTTATTAGCAGCACTCGGTATTTATTTTCCTCCAAGCTACTTTTGATCAAACCCTTCCAAACAAACGCCTTTTTTTCTTAATGTCCTTCGGAAAATCTAAAAACCATACCACTCTTTTCACTTGTATTTAATCTTTAATTCGTATTTGTGTATAAAATGTTTTTGTTTTAATTGACTAAATCTATCAAAAAAGTAACTACTTTAGAATTAATACTCAAAATATTTTCATTATTCCTTTATTCATTATAAGAGCCTATTTCATTTCAGGCCCATTTATTTTTATTATAACATCTTTTCGGCATCTTAAGCTACTCAGATTTTGACCATATATATATATATATATTGGGCCCAGGAACATTTATTTAAACCATTGGGTATCCAAATGAATTAAATAAATTTTCGTCGAGGGATCCACACGCCCGTAGCAGGTCTGCATAGTGAACCTTTAGGGAGTACAGTACTGTATCTGTATGTGTTTTGGTCCATAAAACACGATATATAATTTTTTTTTTAAAGTCAGTTCGCAATCTTAGACTTTAACGATACTAATTGTTTAAATATGATATATTAGAAGGTCCACATTTATTTATAGCCTCCCATTAGGTGTCCAAATGATTTTTCATTTTTGAATTAGTGTAGTATATATACTATACTTTTATATTTATTAAAAGAATGAAAATAATAAGTGTCTTTAATTTCTGACTTAACTAGCGTTTACTAATCCTATGTTGACAAAACTTTAAAGGAAAGAGATGAGAGTTTACTTGATCTTTTTTACGAGTTTGAGAAAAAGCGTGAATAGGAACAAACTTTCAAACAACTTAGTCTAAAACTATCGATTGTAAAATTTTTCTCTATTTAGCCTTAAAGTTTTTTTTTTTTTTTTTTAATGTCCAAAAAATAAATTAGAGTTTTAGAATGGTACGTATTATAAAACAAATTAATACTGATCTTTAAAAAAAAAATGATTCATTAAATACTCGAATAAATATACAATTTTATAATTATTGCAAAATAATAATAGTATTTTTTTTTAACCGTCTTCGACTGCTGAGGCCATTTAGGGGTAAAACTTTATTATATAAATAGTTAAATATATATTATCGATGACTACCGAGGGACGTTCAACACGCTGATTGCTCGGGGTCACCAATCCCGAGTTTTCGCTGCGCTTGGCATCACTTAACGGCAAAGATTGTGGTGACTGTTGTTCTACTCCGTTGCCAGCCATTATTAGGTCTAATAACACACGCACACACTAAAGTTTCTTGTCTGTGTGAAAAAAGTTATTTCTCACACAGACAAAAAAGCTTTATCGTGCGTGTGTCATTTGGGCTGCCTGACTACCGGGCTTTAGTCTCAATACTATTGCAATAGATGGTACTTAGGATATATTAATTTAAAAAAAAAAAAAAAAAAAACTTAAATAAATATTCGTAATTTTTTAAAATAATTGGGCAGATTAATATAGGCCTCCCTTGTTGGTAATTAAAATTAAAAAAAAAAAAAAAGAAAAAATCCTTCTTAAACATTTCATATTAATTAAAACTTCTGTGGAAAGGCCTATAGCTGATTAAATTTTTTTTTTTTTTCATTTCTTAGAATTATTTTTAATATCCTTGCTCTCTGGTTCGTTTAATGTTCCTTTGAGTATAACCCTAGAATCCATATTTTATTTTTTTTGTATATTTTGGACAGATGAATGAATAAATTCTAAAAGAATTTCCAAAACAACCATCACTACTAATTTATACAACTCATCAAATTTTTATATATTTGACTTAATATTTCTTCTTTATCCTTTGGGATCGTTTTAGTTCTATTGTGTGTGCATTAACACTTTTCGCTGCGAAATTAAATAAATTAAATTCTCTCTTGAATATTATCCTCCATTAGACATCTTTAGATTCACGTATTCATAGAATGTAAAATGTCAAATTTATTATCTCTTTTATTACACTATACGTATATGACTTTTATTATAAAGACATACATCCAAGGTTTAGCCTTACTTAACTTCATTGATCCTTTCACTTATTTTTTTTTTTTTTACCCTCAAAAACTTTCTTATATAGATAAAAAGATTTCATCATATATTTATGATGAAACCAGAAACGTTCTCTCAAGTTGTTTATTTATGGGGTCTGTCACTCAGAAAAAAAAAAGAGATTTTATTTTTACTTTCTAGGGGAGGCGCGAATATTGGCCACCAAGATCAATTTTCCAAATGATTGCTAGGTTTATAAATACGATTAAATATTTTTAAGGGAGGCGTTGTAACATAAAGTTTCGAAACCACTGGCCTAAAGTAAAACTCATTCTAGAAAATTATACTATGTGTAAAACCCAAAGGCGGATCCAGGGAAGTTTTTCAGGGTTTTAATTTTTTTCTGACTAGACGCAAAGCTCGCCGAAGGCGATAGCATTGTTAATTATTTTATTTATTAGGATTGGATAAGTGGTTGAAAAATTGAAAAAAAAAAATGTTTTTTAAATTTATTTTAGCTAAATCGAAGCCAAATAAATAGAAAACATTCAAAAAATAGCGTTGATTATTATTTTGATTAGGGGGGATGAAGGGTTGATTATTTAAGAAAGGCCTTGGAATATTCCAAATCACTTGTTGACATTTTTTTTCCAGTTCTAAATATAGTTAGATTAGAGTAAAATGTATTTTTTTACTTTTAATAAAAAGGGAATTGCTATGTCCATCTATTTATTCCTATACAAAAAGAGAGAGAGACAAGTCTCTCGTTCAGTCGAGCGCGTGGCCTGCTAGCAGGCGCTGAGCTCTGTTTTTTTTTTTAATTGTGTTTAAAGTGAATCAAAGTGAATAATTAATATAGTGTAACCCACCCTGACCTCACCGTCAACCAGCACACCCTCTTGAGTGTCTTATTAAAGGTAATTATTATGCATTTTATCGTTTAAAAAAAAATGATAGAAACAAATAATTTGACTGCGAAAGAAAAACGATTCTTTTGAATATAAAATTAAATATTTTCTATTTCACTAAGGGTAGAGGGAGAATATAAGCTGTTGAAAGGGGTCGGGGGAGTGTAGTGTCATTGAAAAAAAATTAGTTTTTTATTTTTTTTTTATTTTTTTTTTTTAAACACTCACACTTTTTTTTGAGAGTAATTTCGCGGTGAAGGCTCGCATTTCCTTAAAGGGGGGGGGAGTCATTAGCCATTAGGGGAGGTATGCAGTCATTAACCAGGGGAGTTAATTTTTTTTTAGAATGGCATCCCCTATAATGGACAAAGATATTAATTTTTTTTTAATACTTTTACTAAAAAATAAGTGCATTCCGTTTGAGTTAAAATTTATATTCAATATTTAGAAAATAGGATAGTGGGGTAGAAACATTTTAATGTCATTCATTCTATTAGGAAATTACTGTGAATTTTGAAGTTATTATTTATCCGCTCGGAAATTTTTATTATTATTTATTTTGTAAATACTTCTAGTCAAATTCTCTACTCATCGCTATTGAATATTTAGGCAACATATAGTCTATATTTAATAGGATATTTGTGCAAACTTGGCAAACATTCATTTACTTAAGCAAATGATAATACAAACACTAGTTTGGGGCGAAATTGAAGTCAATTAAAGAAGATGGCTTTGCAAAGGGATTCTTATTGATTTAGGCTTTCTCATGTATCTAACACTCAAAGGCTATTATTTTCAACCGATTATTAGAGTTATTAAATTTATATCCTTTATCCTTGAGAAGAGGTTTTAATTTGATCGCTTTCTTTTTACTTTTCAAACAAGAAAAGATGTAACCATCAAAACAACAAAATAATGAGATTGATTTCAAAGTGTTGGAGAAAAAAAAAAAATACTCGTACTTTATCAAACATTAAATTGAACGAATAAGAATGTGAATGTAAATAAGAAAGGAAATCGAAAGGAAATTTTATTCACTATAGGTGTCAAAGGATGATTCAAGACCAAAAACATTTCGGAGAGTAAAAAAGAATTTCAAAAAAAAAAAAAAAAATATCCTAAAAAATAAAGCGAAATAAATAAATAAATAAAGAGAAATAAATAAACCATCATATAAACAAGAAAACAAGTTATAAATTTTTTTTTTGCACCTTTCGCTCGGATTATTGAACCCTAGGGTGGGTCGTTTTGCCACTTTTTTTTCGGAGCGGCAAAAGTGGTACACTTACGTGGACATTACAGATATACCATGGGGAACATAAACATTTGCACCCTGAGCAATTTGAAAGACGCCTACTGTTAGGCAGCCCAATTGACTCACCACTACATATGCACTGTCTGTGTGAATTTACCTGAGGTAGGGTTCTGAGGGTCTTTTAGGATAGACCATAAACTATCCCTTTGGACAATAAATAAATTTTAAATAAAGAATTTGCGAATTCCTCTTCTAGACACCGAAAAAAAACTTAAATTCAATTTTAGCTTTTAATCTATTGGGGGGTCCAGGCATTTTTATTTAAGTCATATGGTTTCCAAATGCCTTAAATAATCAGACTGCCTGGGGTCCGAACGCGCGACTTTCGGTATAGAAGTTAGGCACTCTACCAACTACTCCAAGCTCCGAGGGCGATTTTTTTTTCTTAATAAGAATATTTTAACGCCCGAGATATTATTATAAAGGTCTATAGATATCGGAGAAATTTTATTAAAAATTGGGATAGTAGGCGTCTTTCAAATGGCTCAGGGTGCAAGTTTCGTTCAAAATTTGAAATAAGTTAATTTTTTCCAAATAACAAGATGAAATTAAAAAAAAGTTTAAATATTGAGATAAAAAAAGGCTACGCTATATTGCTGAAAAGAGATGGTTTATGGTCTATCCTAAAAGACCCTCAGAACCCTACCTCAGGTAAATTCACACAGACAGTGCATATGTAGTGGTGAGTCAATTGGGCTGCCTAACAGTAGGCGTCTTTCAAATGGCTTAGGGTGCAAATGTTTATGTTCCCCATGGTAAATTATTTTTTTTCTAAATCTTCTGTGAGAACTTTTACCTCAAAGTTTCGAAATTTCGACTGAAAATCCCAAAATTGTCATTAAGTTTAGTTGGGTTATAAAGCGACTATATTTTTGGATAACGAGATGCGATGAAAACTGACGTTCTAGCTTCAAAATGCAAGTTATATGCCCCTGGAAGGGCCAGAGATGTCTCCTCTGGGGGAAAACCAGGCAAATTCAGTACAATTAAGCGCCCATGGGCAGGCATCTCTGGCCTGGAAACTTTTAGGTAAAAATTCTCACAGAAGATATTGTCCGATTTGAAAAAAAAAAAAAATTTATATCTGTAATGTCCATGTGGGTGGTCCACTTTTGCCGGGTATTACATTTCTCTCCAAAAAAAAGTGGCAAAACGACCCACGCTAATGGACCCTCAACTACAAACTTTCTCGAGTAGACTGACTAAATCCTTCCCCCTATGGCCAGATATTAATCTAAGTCGCTGTTTAATTAGAAGATAATATTGAATACAATTTATTTACTGGTAGAAAATTTAAAAAATTTATTAATTTTCTTTTAAAATAATTCCATTATAAACAGCAGTGGTTTCCAAACTATATGTTACAACGCCTCCCTTAAAAATATTTAATCATATTCCCTCTCCCCCTCTCCCATTTTGTAAAATAATACAAAAACAAAAAATTTTAATGCTAAAAGATATAAATTTATATTAAAGCGGTGTCAAAAAAAAATTCCTAGTCATATGCAGCCAAAATTATTGTTACGTTTCAGCCTTCTTAAGAGCCGAAGGCGAGAATAAATGAAATTTTAATTTCAAAATTAAAATTGTCATTTTTAATTCAAAATTTTCATTCAAGACTAGACTAGTGGCCTAAATGTCACAATAAAAGAAATAATTTTGGCTGAGTTTGGGAAATTGCTCATTGTGGCTAATATTCACGCCTCCCCTTAGACTAGTCCGCGTCTCCCACAGTTTGAAAATCGCTGATAAAGAGTTTCTAAAATAATTTCGTCATGCGTTTTTTGAATACCACAAGTATTGGAGGTAACACTCCAATTTTCGTAAAAAAAATTATATTCCTTGTTGCTCTACAACCTGGAAAAAATTTATTGGTTCGAGCTTTTATAGATTCTGAAATAATTTTGTCACGCTTTCTTTTTAAAATACCGCACATATTTATCCATCAAATGGACATCGAATTTTTTACATCAGTCCAATACTTTCAGAAAGTAAAAATTCAGAAAGAATAATTTTTTTGTAAGATAAATTCCTTTGTCCAAGATTATACGGTCTACACCTTTTTCTTTGATAATTTAAGAAAAGGCTACCTGAGAAGCTTCCCCGACACGTTGGTTACTTATGTTTAGTTAATTAATTTTTTTCACTATTCTAAATAGATTTACTCTTTTCCTATTTTAAAAACGACTTTGTAGAATGTTTTGTCTCATGATGTAGCTTAAACTGAATGAAGTTTTGGCTTTAGTGGTATTTTAGAATATTGAAAATCTATAATTACTTTCTCTCACTTTAAATTCACACTTTTTTTTTGAATAATTTTTATTAATAATAATTTAATATAATAATATTGTTTCTTGTTAGGAATTATATTTTTACTTTTTTTTTTTTTAATATTTTCTTATTTTGAATAGGTAAGAGTTAAGCTTAGATGGTGTTAGTATTATCAAAAATTGATACCCCGCCCTTTTATCAATCTCCAGGCTGATCGATGTTTCACCTGTCTGTATAGTTTTCAAAGCTAATCACGGAAATAAGGACAAATAAGATAACGTCACTCTAAATAAATTCCATTTTTAAATACTCTCAGTATCCAATACTGATAAAAATAAAAAAAATGAAAATGTTATTGTCTTCGAAAAAAAAATTTTTTTTATATCTAAAATCAGTAAACAAGTTGATGGTATTCTTTTATCGAATTTTCGTTTTGTTTTTTCTTTTATCTTTTATGTTATTCACTTCATCTATAAATAAAGAGAGAAAGCAAAATAAGGTGTTTCAAAATATTGTTAACATTTTGTGATTTATTTCAATATGATAGTTGAATTCAAAAAGAAAAAATCTGGTCGCACTGCATGAAACTTTCTCATACCTTCGATAATCGAAAGTTTTGTTCTGTGCTTGTCACACCAGATTTTTTTGTGTCGAGTTGTATTTAGTTTCCGGCAATACAGTACATTTGAATTCAAGAATATGGGAAAACATTTATATTTTGTTACCATAGCAACCATTTCTCCTATCTTTCCTATGAAGTACAAGAGTAAAGTGGTCTTCATATGACTTCAATGCCAAATTGAGAATATACATTTTAAAGAGCATCTAAAAAATCAGGGGCGTATATAAGGGGGGGTTCTTAAAAAAAATTTTCCGCAGAAAAATTTTTGAGTTCAGGTCTCCCCCGAAAAAAAATTCTATATACGCCCCTGTAAAAAATAATTGATTTCTGAATTTTAATCAAAATCATTGGAGCGAATTTTGAGAAAAACGAAAAAACTAAAAAAGTACTTCAGTGAAAAATTAGTACTCTTTGACCGATGTTGGTCAAAAGCTTCGCGTCATGCCCCAGGGGGGTACTTAACTTAAATATAAAATTTCAACTTACTAGCTCAATTCCTTCATGCTTAAAATTGAACACAAAACAGAGACACACACACAGACACACAGACAGACAGACCATGTCGCGAAAACCACTTTTTTGGATTCATGGGACTTCAAAACCTGTATATCCATCAAAATCTGACATCGAATTTTTGACATGAAACCAATACTTTCTCTCTATATATATTTAGGTAAGAGAAAGTAAAATTAATCCTCTACAGAATAGAAAAAAAAAATTTCTAATTATGTTCACTATCAAGGGAAAATATTAAAAGTTTATTTTTCTTGTATCAAAGAATAGACAAGTATTTTGTAAATTTTCAAATCTATTTTTAAATCTTTTTTTTTTCTGTCATTTTTTTTAACATCAGAATTCACACACTTTAAAAATATTTATTTTGGTAATTTTTATTAATTAAAAGATGAAAACCGGCTGTTCACTTTTTCACTAATCACAATCCAATGATTCTGATTCATTCCAGATGGTCATGTTTAAAAAGTGAAAGGAAAAAAAAGAGAAAAGGAGGAAGAATAATAACACCTTAATATTTAGAATTCATAAAATTTATTTATTTATTTTTTTTTATTAATGAATTGTGGGTTTAACTAACGGTAAAATAATAAAAAATCTGGTGTGACTGGCCGCACAGCACACAACTTTCTCTTGCCTCAAGTCATTCATGCTAAAAATCGTTACACACAGACAGACAGACCAATTTGCGGGACCCACTTTTTTGGACTCAGGAGACCTCAAAACATGTATATCCATTAAAATCTCGATTTTTGACATGATCGCAATACTTTTCTTTCTATATATTTCATATATATATAGGGTAAGAGAAAGTAATTAAATTCGACATAATATTTATACACATTCATTATCTTATCTAAAGGAGATCTATAGCAAATTGTAAATAAATCTAATATCAATTTGAGTTACCCATTTACCAGAAAACAAAAACGATCTATTGGGCTAAAATAAGTTTTTAAATTTTGTTATCGAAACAAACTTCAAAGGGTTCTAAAAAATGATTGAGTTTATAATTCAATTTTTTTTCTATTTTTCAAATAGAAAAAAAATCATATTTTCTATTAAAAAAAAAAAAAAAAATACTTTATTACACATTTTACGTTCTTTTATCTTTGAAAACTCAAATTAATTGAAGATAAATAATTTTTTTTTTAATCCTAAAAGCTATTGATCTTTTTATTTTTTCTTACCTATATGTATATGCTAATATTCATATATATATATAGAGAAAGTATTGGATTTATTTCCAAAATTAGATGTTGAGATTTTGATGGATATACACGTTTTGAGGTCCCCTGAATCCAAAAAAGTGGTTTTCGCAACATGATCTATGTGTGTTTCCTGTTTCTGTGTGCCTGTGAACAAAATATCTCAAGAACGAAAAGTGCTAGAAGGTTGAAATTTTATATTTAAATTAGGCATCCCCCCTGTCACGTGACACGAAGCTTTTGAACAAAATCGGCCAAAGAGTACTAATACTTTACTGATATACTTTTTTAGTTTTTTTCAATTTTCTCAAAATTTGCTCTACCAATTTTGATTAAAATTCAAAAATCTATTATCTTTTAGATGTTCTTTAAAATGTATATTCTCATTTTACCCTTGAAATCTTTTGAAGCCCACTTTAGTCTTGTACTTCATTGCAGAGATATGAGAAATGATTGCTATTGTAACAAAATATAATTATTTTCCCTTGTTTATAAATTTTACATCTTGATTCCTAATATTATATAACGGCGGAACCTAAATATATCTCGACACAAAAAATCTGGTCTGGCAAGCAAAACACAATTTACCAAAGATAAGAGAAAGTTGTGTGCTGTGCAACCAGTCACACCAGATTTTTTTTGTTCGAAATTGTATTTACATCAAAACCAAATGCAAATAATAAATTATTAACAATAAGGAAATTGAAAGTAAGTAGGTGGTGCCACTCCGTGGCCAAATCGCGAACTATTTTCCATTTATATCTTGTAGGTCCTATTAATACTTTCTCTTACCCTCCCTATATATGAAATATATAGAGAGAAATTAATTATTCGATTCATGTCAAAAATTCGATGTCGAGATTTTTTTCTTATTTATTTATGTGATAATCTTTAAGACATTCCCTTTTCAGCCATCTAAAATTTATTTTTTTTTTAATTAAAATTTTTTTTGCAATTTTTAATTTATTCATATTATTATTGAGTTTTTAATTTCATTAAATTTTAATCAAGATAAAGCATATTTGTTAGTTATTTTTTACTTTCTCTTACCTATATGTATATGTTAATATACAAATATATAGAGAGAGAAAGTATTGGTTTCATGTCAAAAATTCGATGTCGAGATTTTGATGGATCTTCACGTTTTGAGGTCCCCTGAATCCAAAAAAGTGGTTTTCGCGACATGGTCTGTCTGTGTGTGTGTGTGTGTGTGTCTGTGTTCAATTTTAAGCATGAAGGAATTGAGCTAGGAGGTTGAAATTTTATATTTAAGTTAAACACCCCCCGGGAGCGTGAAAATAAGCTTTTAATCAAAATCGGCCAAAAAGTACTAATACTTTACTGATGTAGTTTTTCAGTTTTTTCGATTTTCTCAAAATTTGCTCCGATTTTTTTAAAATTCAACAATCAATTATTTTTTAGATGCTCTTTAAAATGTATATTCTCATTTTGCCATTGGAATCTTCTGAATACCACTTTACTCTTGTATTTCATAGGAAAGATAGGAGAAATGGTTGCCATGGTAACAAAATATAAATATTTTCCCACTCTTATAAATTTTACATCTGCATTCAAATGTTCCGTACTGTCGGGAACTAAATATATGTCGACACAAAAAATCTGGTGTGATAAGCACAGAACACAACTTTCGATTTCCGAAGGTAAGAGAAAGTTGTGTGCTGTGCGCCAATCACACCAGATTTTTTCTTTTTATACAAAATCTTTATATCTGAATATTCATATCAAATATTCAACACTATTTATTATCAAAAATATTTTGACAAGCTCGATCACATAGTTATAAATCATAATCGACAATTAAGAGAGGAGGCATTTAATAAAGTCAGTAGGTGACAGCTAAAGTCACACCATTGATTTCTATCAGCCTCAAGTTCCCTTTTGATTACCGCTTGGCATTTCTCTTATCACCATACACCAAAACATAATTCTCAAGTGTTTCCATATCTTTTTTCTCTCTCTCTCTCATGCATACAACCATTATCTTGCTCACTCTTGTATCTATTAATAAATTTCGAGATTTATAATATTTTTTTATACCATATAAAATTTATTACACGAAAAAAAAAAGAATATTTTATTAAACTCTTCTTTTTAATATATTGATTTTGATTTAATATTTACATATTGGAATATTAAAAAAAATATTTCCTCTTGAATGGCTTGTTTAATATAAACATAATTATTAAATATTTTTTTAAGCTTTACTTTTTTAAAGAATGATTAATTTAAAATTTACTATTTCTCAAATCAAGGCCTCGAACCAATAAATTTCGTTATTAATTAAGATTTATATATGCCCTTGTAATATTTAGATTATTTTATTAACAATGTTTCTATTTTTGAACTTTCTTTATTTAAAAGGGGGGCGGGTGATTGTTGAGTGGCCGACTTTCCCCCTCCTTCGGTGTCTCCACTTCCCTCCCCGCCTCCGCCCTCTCCTCCGGCGGTGCCTGCTTGCCTCTCGCTCGCTTGCTCAAACAGTCGAGGCGAGGATGCCGAGGCGGCCATAAGACAAACCTCCTTTTTTACTCCTTCCTTATATTTTCCTATTATCCAGGTAACTACTCCTTTATTCTTTATATCGAAACTGAATACAAAATTCTTCCAATTGAATATATTTTTATTTGAATTGAACATGGCGATATCAATTAAACTAACAGATCTTCTTATAAAAATAGCTATCCCAAGCTTGTCAAAGAATATAAAAATATATTCATTCATATTTATTATTTGCTATTGATATATTTCACATTTCTCGATCATTCTTTTCTTTTATTATTTTCGTAATTTAAGGGGGCCCAGGATGCTTTTACTTCTAATAAAACTATTTATTATATAAAAGTAGATTAAATATGAACTTATTTTTATCTATTTTAATTTGTATTTATTAACTCAGATAGACCTATTTGAAAAACTATTTTTAAACGATGACGAGATTTTAATAGGAATACAGCACCGTTCACTCTCTTAGGATATGGTTGCCATGGTAACAAAATATAAATATTTTCTTAAGAATAAATATATACCCATCTATATAATAAAATTTGGTGTGTTAGCGAATCACACAACTTTCGATTACTACACACCAGATTTTTTTTTTTAAGTAAAGTTAAGTAGTTAGTAATTACAATACGGTACTTTCTCTTTGTATAGATTTCGTATCGAGAACATAAAAAAAACAACTGGCCTGTTCCTCTCCCCCCTCCTGAATTTGTTTTATTTCTTGGAATTAAATTATTTTTCTTTTTTCCAGCACCCGTGGCCAGACTTATCAAATACTGGAATCTTCCACTTCTTTCAACCGGAGCACTTTCGTTGGCTTATGCTGCGAAAAAAACCACCTGTGACGATGAATTTTTTATGCTTACACGTCCAGGCACCTATAGTTTTCCTGAAATGTCCCGAGCACTCATCGAGGTCTTTCAAAAGTGAGTTTTCATTTTCTTTAAAGTAATTTTGCAACGAAAGATTTTCACTTCGCGTATCCGTAGGCCAATTTACATTTTATTTTTAAAATTATTTTTAATCGAAGTTAATTTTGAAGATGTGGAATAGTAACGCCTCATGAAAAATGTTAGATATTTACAAATTATAATTTAATTAATGACAAGTGGCTGCTACTGGATATTTCGAAAACATTTGTTTCATCAGCAAATTCATTATTAGGGAGAGTTTACAAAAAAAAAAATAAATTTTTCCTTTTTTTTTCTAAACTCATCCAAATAATGAATTTGTATTTTTAGTGAATGTTTCAGAAATTTCCAGAACACTCACCTGACATAAAATAATTTAATATATTCTAGTTAATTTTAAATATATAGAACATCAACATAAAAAATTTTGAACCCAAAATACCGTTCCTGTTTTTCGTGCCTGGGCTTCTCGTCCCAAGCAAGAAAAATTAATTTCAATTGGCTACCAATCATTTGAAATACTGTAAATAGGGATAAGGTCTAAAACAAAAAAAGACCTTAAAAAAAAAAAAATATTCTACTTTTTAAAGTAGCTATTTTAACAAAAATATTGGTTATTCCAAAAATCCGATGATTTTTCAGCCAGTGATAATCAAAATAAAAATTTACATATTATATAATACTATTATTATGAACTAAAGTGCATCGTCATAAAAAGCTATTTTAGTCCCCATTACTAATTTACATAAATAAATAATAATAAATAAAAAAAAATCCAAATATATTTAACAATTTGCTATTTATTTGCATACGGTTATTTTTACAGAGATATTCGTTAATTAATCATTATAATTAAAAGATAACAATATGAAATTATATACATCAAAAAAACAGTCTTAAAAAGTAAAAGAATAATTATATGTATGTAGTACAATTAGTCTTTATTATTATTCTATGGAATATAAAAATATTAAAATATTAAATCGTGAAGCTTTGTCCAACAAAATTTTTTAATCGGGAACCAATAATTGACACAGCTATTAAAATTTCTTAACATACTGACATGCCTACAACTGCTTTCCGCGTTTTCAATAGTTTTTCACTTTCGGATCATTTACTTTCTCTTACCCTATATGTGAAATATATGGGAAAGTTCGATTTTTTCAATCAAGCGCGGTTAGCAGCCGCCGAGTGTATTTGATATGAAAAACTATCTAAATTAATCTGAATTCCTAAGTATTATTCCGTAATGGAATTATAATTTAATAAATACATATTTAAATTTCTTAAATATTTTTATAATTATAAAAGCATTCATTTATTTATTATATAATATTAATACATAATAGAATTGGTTTTAAATTATAAAAATTAAAATTTACACTATTATATAAGAGTATTCGAACCCCCATCCCGAGTTTCCGAGGTTAAAGATATTAATAATCTTACTAACCAAGGGACTGGGTTTACAGGCAGATATTGGATATCAATTAATGGTATCGTAAATGACATAATTTGCAAATATTTAAAATGTATATGGGCACAGAAGACAAAAAGACTTAAAAAAAAAAAACAGTATTCGCGAATTTTTCTAAATATTTGGCACATTTGAAATATAAGGAATCAAGACCGTTGCCAGAAAACTTTCGGGGAAGGTCTTTTCTGCCATATATACTTTAAACGATTCTTAAAATTTTAATTACGATACATGTGACACAGAAACATTTATTTAAGAATGGGGATTATGAAGAATAAATTTATAATAATTAGGAGAATATTTAAAATATTTTTTGATAGTGTTTAATTTTATTTAATATGTATTATTTTAAGATTTCGAGAGAAGGGGGGGGGAGAGTTTCTCCTGATAACGGTCCTATATCGATTTTCCCTTTTGTATTTCATATTAGGTTTCGTTGATTTTCAAATAACTTTCTTTTTCTCAGTCTGCTTTTCTCTTCCTATTTTCAGTCAATTAATTTTTATTTTTGATTCTCCATAAAATTTGGTACAAAAATTTATATTTATAAAATGGATGAAAAAAATGGCAAATATTTTTGATTTTGTACTGATATGATATGTAGGTTTTCATTTACTTGTAAACAAAAGTGGGACTCATTAAATTCCATCAGAGTCTACAACTCTCACTCCAATTAGGATCGATGACATCTTGTTGTGCCCTGGCGAATTGTTGAAAAGAACATGGCGCTTGGCAATTTGGAATCGAAAGTTCTTGCCAATTTTCCGCTCTTCCACTTTCGTCTAGGAACATCTAAACAAAAGAGAAAATATAAAAATTAATTTTTTTTTTTATTCTTCATCCCTTTGCTACGAAGCATCACCATAGAATATTTATAAATACGATGTAAAAAATTTATTTGGGGGATTGTTTTAAGAAGTCAGATCTCAAAATTAATAGTCTAAGGCAGGGTTTCCCAACCTTTTGAAGTCCACGGCACCCCAAAGGTGCGTTGGGAATAATATTACACACCAGCGGCACCCTTCCTTTTTTTTCACTATCAAATCGAAATTTTTTTCCACCCTGGGGCAAATTTTTTTCCCTTGCGTGAAAATCATTTGACCTTTTTTTTGGCAAAGCTTAATTTTTTCGGTTTCTACGGAAAATTTTGCCGCTTCCATTTTAATCATTTGACCTTTTTTTTAGCAAAACTTTATTTTTTCGCCTCTTTATTTTATTTTTTTTTATCTAAATATCTCGCGGCACCCCTTAGGCATTCTCGCGGCACCCTTGGGTGCCGGGGCACACCGGTTGGGAACCACTGGTCTAAGGTGTATATATCCTCAGATGCCGAAATATTGGATTATTTTACAAATATTCGAGTATTTCAAAGATTATTTTGTTCTTGTTAATTTTATACTTTAATTATCCTTTTCCATTTTCACAATTTAAATGCCTATTATATAAACTATTAATATAGTAAAAATTAAGGATGTAGCATGCCTAGTCTTATAAATATGGATAGATGAATGTTTTTTCATTTCTTGGAAATATTCGGAGAAAAACACTCCATAAAGGATTTTTACTAACATTCGCCTATCAACATTTATAAAACTTAATTGGCATGTTACATGCTTAATATGCTAACTAATAACTAGGCCTGATTAAATTTTCGAATTTCTCTTAATAAAAACGATAATAATCTTATACTATTAATATTAAACGAGTAATGTACGTTTGGTTGTATTAATATCTATATCTAAGCACATCAGTTCTCGAAATCGGCTTTAACGATTATTTTCAAATTTTAATCTATACTATTTTCGGTACTAATATGAAATTGCGCTAGGTCTGGGTGGGACAATGACTTTTGCAAGTGAATCCCTACTATATTTTTTTTTTTATAAAAAACATTCACACTTTTTCTCATTCACACTCACACTCACACACACATTCACACTGTCTTTTCGGCAGCTCAGGCCATATAAGACATTTACGATAACCGTTATTTATGAATTTATATATATTAGGGTCCAGGCATTTTATTTAAGCCATCTGGTATCCAGATGGCTTAAATAAAATCATCGACTGCCTGGGGTCCGAACCCGCGACGTTTGGTATATGAGGTTAGCACGCTAACCTCTAAACCACGCCCCGTGGGCGAATCCCTACTACTGTAGTAGGCTACTTTACTGATGTACTTGTTTAGTTTTTCCCAACCAATTTTGTGGAAATTCTCTTCCACGATTTCTTTCAAATTTTAAATATTTACTATTTGCGGTATACAAGATAAATTGCTTTAGTTCTCTTTGAATTTATATAAAGAACATGTATTCCTTTACCTTAACTTGCCATTGATTTTGAGACATTTCATGCAATTCTACGATAATTGATGAGGCGAATTCTGGTTTAATGATATTATCAAAGCCAAGTCCTCTGTATAAAATCACCAAGGTGTTATCATGAGCGCTAAGAGTGGTTATTTGTCGTTCGCTTGTTCCGTTCATTCTACTCCTCATTATATCCAAATAGTAATTGATAAGATTTCCTGATAATAGAAAAAGAAATAAAAAATTAATTAAACAATAAAATTGAGTTTTCAATTATGAATGAGGCAAATCTTACAACTCTAAAGTTTTTTTTTTAAACATCTCTCTCCAATTTTTGTTTATCTTTATTAAAACGAAATTATATTTTTTTTTTTATAAAACCTATTTCTTAAAAAACTTTTAAAACAAAATTAAATTACCTGAACGCAATCGTTTTAGTGGGAGTGTCCAAGCTTCAAGTGCATAAGTAATACCAACAATTCTCTTCAAAGGTTGTGGATAATAATTATTTAACCATGGAACAGTGACGTAGCCAAACCCTTGCTAAAAAATAAAACACAAGTTAATAAAAAAAAAAAAAAAAAAAAGATAAATACTAGATAACATCATATGCATAGTTTGCACAGAAAGCGAACCCCTCTTTATGTTTAGTAAATTAAGAAATATATATAACCAAGTATTTATTAATTTAAATAAGCGCTTATTTAAATTAATAAATACTTGGTTATATGTTTTTCATAATTACCTCATGGACCAACACATGATATATATAATTCTTTATTAATTAAGAAATATGTATATATGCCATCTATTGCAATAGTATTGAAACTAAAGAGGGGATTCATTATTAATAAAAAATTTTTAATTAAAAAATATTATATAATTAACATTTACTTAATCAAAAAGCCAAGGAAGATAGGAATCCGGCCCGGTGTCGAACCAAGGATTTGCCTATATGTACTCAGCATTCCTGGTGGTAGAACATCTTTTTAGGCTTTTTGATTTAGTAAATATTAATTATAAGCTTATGAATTTTCTTAACGGACCCAAACGTGATAAATATATAACATAATATCTTACCTCAATTTCTACCATGAGACATAATTCAGAAGCATTAACTAAGCTCATTCCCTTTCCAGCTAATCTACTAATTTCTTCAAACACCTGTTGATATTCCTGAGTGAAATTTCTTCCATGTTGTGAATTTGCCAAATTTGCCATATATCTTTCAAAGCGTGGACAAGGCGTTGAGAGTAAAATCTGAAAAAATATATATATGATTGATATAACCCATGCATTTTAACTGTATGGAAAAAAATTTAATTTATTATAAAATGATATTTCTTTTTCATTATAAAAGTTTACTGATCTATTAAATGGTTTTGAAAATAGACTGCTTCCTATGCTTATTTTTTTTAAAGAGTCCTAATAATACCGATCAAGGGCATAGGCATACACTGAAGTAGATGCTTTCGAAATCTTTCGGTAGGTTTTTTAAAGAAAAAAATATCATTTTATAATATATTTTTCTGAACTTCTATTAAGGCTCCTTCTGGGAAGCGAATAAAAAAAAATTTGGAATTGCTTTTCAGTTTCTGTCTCTTATTAGTTGTAATCAGTTAGTGATTAAGGCTACTTGTCAGAAAGAAATCAATTTAGGTCGATTAGGAATTTACATATACAATCTATTATACTTGGAAAAATTTTAAAGAGACTACTCTTTAAATTAAATTAAAAAGACAAGGTTATATATTTCAAGATATTTATTAATATAAATTTTATATGAATTTCGACACTCAATATATCATCAGAATTAATACAAATACAGAAATACTATTACTTCTGAAGATGATGTCGAAGTGCATATAAAGTGTTTATACTAATAAATAATATATTGAAATATATAATCTTTTTTTAATTTAATTTACTTGATTAAATCATAATGTTTCAACTAGAGCCAACGGCTACCGGTTTAAATTTATTCAAATAAATTGAAATATGAAAGTGTATAGAATTGAGCACACTAACCGGATCGTTGTCTTGAGGAAAAGAGTAGAGTGGAATAGGCTGCCAATCTTCTATTTCATTGTTCCAAACTTGATCATCGGTGGGTGGGTATAATCCTGTGAGCACACTCTGACCCGACATCTGAGTACGTTCAAAGTCCGTGGATCTAGAGTACGACCATTTTGGCGAGTAAATGTCACTTAGAAAATCATTGTATCTGTTTCGTAATTGAAGACCTAAATTATACTCCTGTCGTTTTCCCAACTGTAATAAAAAAAGAAATTATTGTACGATTAAACAATTACTTGGATTTTGTAGATAGGTGTTCGTTCAATAAAATCTGGTGTGCCTGAACACTCAACTTTCTTTTTTTCCTAAATGCACTATTCTTTCATAGTCTTTTATTGTGACTGCACTATTCTTTCATACCTCTTTTATAGAGCGTGATTTTTTTGCATTTATATAAACCAATATATCTATAGCAGGATTAATTATCGATTAGGATTAAAACAAAAAAAATGTTTATTCTTATCAGTAAAGGGTTAAAACTCTAATAAATTTCTTTTCTTATTGATTTTTAAATTTATTATTATTTCCATATTATCATGTTAAAAATAAATTACATAAAACTTAATTTTAATAAATGTGTACAGGAAAAAATTTGTAGGAAATTTAATTTATCAATTTTTTTTTTATTTTCTGTGTTGGTTTTCTTCTATTCTTTGGGCAGTTATGGTAGTTTTCTACCACTCTATTTTAGTGTCTTAGTAAGAAGAACGAGGAAACATTTTTTATTCAAAATTTTTTTTGACATTCAAGCTTCTTCTGAAGTGTGCCGCTCTATTCCTGGAGACCTATTCCTCTTCCTTGCCTTATATCTATATCCGTGATAAATTTATTTTTCCTTAACTGTTCGACGGTAGAAAGAGGAATTTTTAGTATATTTGAGAATTTTTGCTGTTATAAAAGGACTATTTAGGTTAGATTTTAATGTGCGGCCCACATAAAAAATTTTATTTTGAAAATTGCCCGCTGTCCGAAAAAGGTTGCCGACCCCTGTTCTAATGAATCTCTATTAACAATAAATTGGGATAAAAGAGTTTCTAATATATTTCACTTCAGTGTCTTTACCTTTTTACTTTTTCTTTCTTAAAAAATTATGATTAGATTTTAACGGAAATACAGGTCTTGTGGTTTCCTGTATTCAAAAAAAAGTGGACCACAAAATGATCTTTCCATGTTTACAAAATATTATCATTAAGCCGTATTTTTATATTGATCAATAATCCAAATTAAAAAAAAAAAAAAAATAATCCAAATTATTATTATATTTTGTCCAGGGCCATAGCTTAGAGGGGATATAAGGGTTTGAACCCCATCTAAAAAATTATAAGATGAAGAAAGAAACATGGTATTAAACTTTTAAATTTGAGGAGATTACCTCATCATCCTAACCCCACCCTCAGAAAAAAAATTTTATGTCCTCAGTCCTGAATCTATGGTTTCGAAAGGATCTAATCTAATATTTCATTCTAATGAAATGAAAACCATTAAAAAAATATATAATAGAAATTTTTTTATTTGCATGAATTGAATACGATTAGATGATTTTTTTTTATTAAAAAAAAGAAAAAAAGAGAATTGGATGATAACACGCCCGAATGCGTTTTGCCTTTTAAAGACTTCAACGTCATAAATCACACTACATATCAGGGATTGGATTCTTGACGTTGAAGACTCTAAATCAGCGTTAAATTGCCTAAAGGAAATGACCTAAAAAATCATTGAATTATTTACTACAATCTGGCCTGGGAGATAAGAGAATATTTTATTTTACTATCCGGGGAACGAAAATTTTTCAAAGATAGCAAATTATTTATTTAAAACATTTACAGTATTTAGAGAGTTTTTTTTAAAGATGATTGTTGATTTTTCTTACCTATTCTTATCGAGTCCTAACCATCTAAAATTTTAATATATGGAGTACATATAAATCTAATTCAAATACTCCAGCACCTTATCAGATCCTAAGCCAGTTTGGTGGCATACCCCAAGAGCTAACCTCATTCAATATATTAAATATATTCATTATTTTTTATTTATCATTTATTCAAGTGAGATAGCCCCCCTCCTCTTCCGAGACAGAGGCTACAGTTATTGACAAATGTCAATAATGACAGACTGAAAGCCACGGGGCGCGGGTTAGGACCCCAGGCAGACCAATGAATTTATTTAAATCATTTATACTCCAAATGATATAAATAAATATGCCTGGACCCCCTTAATGTATCTTTAACAATATGTGTATCGTTTAAGAAAGTCTACATGGTACAGTGAAGGTCAATATTAAGTCCCACCCATACGATTTCCACTTGTGATTATTTCATTGTTTTTATAAAAGAAAATGAAAATCTTTAATGGAAATTTTCTAGATTTGAACCATGAAAGTTTCCATTAAAAAATATATAAGCTTAATATTTTTTTTTTAAACAATGAAATAATCACAAGTAGAAAACGCATGGATGGGACTTAATATTGTCTCTCACTCTACATGCGGCCTAAGATGCCGAAAAGACTAAAAAAAAAAGGAGGAGATACTATACACCTATACACAAATAACATTACTCTATATAACCATGATTGCCCCCCCCCCCTTACATAAAATATAATAATAGGGCGTTCTTAAAATATGTGTTCGCCCTCTTGCCCATCCGAAAAAATCATAAATTATTATCGCCTCTGATATACGTATAGGCCTATTAATAAATATATTAAAGAAGAAATTAGAATAGAAAATATTTTTAAAATACAGTATATTCACTGTACACTGGATACAAGGGCGGTCCTAGCCTTACATTTTGGAGGGGGGTCACTGTTTTTTTTTTTTATAGTATAAATAAATGGGCCTGGACCCCAATAAATATATATTAATCATATATAAGTATCATTTAAGTCTTAAATGGCCTAAGTTGCCGAAAAGATTGTGTGAATGGGAAAAAAGTGTGTGTTAGAAAAAAAAGATTTTGGGGGGGGGGGGTCACGACCCCTTGACCCCCCTCTGGGACCGCCCTTGACTGGATATTATCATAAGCAAAATTTTCATTAAATTTTTTTTAAATCTTTAATATTTTCTTTTTATACCCCCCCCCCCGATATTTTGAATTCAAATTTGAATAAAATAATATTCGATATACTTACATTGGTCAGAGCTCCATATCCGTCTCTTCTTATTGCTTCGTCAAAATTCCAAACATCATTCGGAAAAATTTCTCCTTCAAGGGGAAGTCGATGACCATGTCGATGTATCTGTTTAAAAAAATCGAATTTTCACTTAATGAATATGAAAAGTGCTTACGGTTGAAAAGTTTTTTTTTTTTTTTTTAATCTTTTCAATTATATTTATGTTCTAAATCCATCTAACCCAAGTATAGCCTACGTTTATATACAAACATCTTCATTTCTTGTATCATTCATTCCTCTTTGCTCTCTTGCTTTTAAGGTTATTAATTTTGACAATATCAATACTTCTAACCTTTCAAAAGGGATGGATTACAATTTTTTTCTCTTATTATCGCCTCTGATATACGTATACGAATATTTTTTGTTATTTTTTCATACAACTCAAAAATTTAATAGTTATAGATATTAATAAATAATGAAATTTTTAAACTAAAGCCGATTTCTAAAAAAATTCATTACTCTATATTGTGCTAAAATATGAATTTTTACCTTTACTAAAATTTTTCCGTCTCTTTTCTCAAATCCTTTTTTTTGTAGTTTTTAAAATTTAAACATCTAACATTATTAAAAAAAAAAAAAATTAATCATTCTCATTAACTATTATTAACATTATCATTATTATCATTTACCATTTTAAGATTAGATAGAATTATTTTGGTATTTTTATAGTTCAAGGTAGACTTCTCGATTAACATTAGAAATAAATTTCATTTCACTTTTTTTTAGAAAAATTAATTTTTGAAAATTCCGTGACTCCAATTATCTCATAATGTTTAAGTTTGAGAAAAAAAATCTTATTTTTTATAATAAAATAAAATTTTTTGAAAAACATGTTTTAGTCATTTAACAAAAATTTTGATTTTATATAAAGTGTAAAAATTTTCGAAATATATAAAGGTTTGAAATATATTATACCCATTAGCAAATATAAATTTGATATTTATTTAATTCTTAAATCCAGAAAAATCAAATTAGAATTAAATATACAAATTAATCACTAGGTTATTAGTTTCAAACGTTTTATTATTGCAATAATTATAAAATTACCTATTACGACAATTACTTATCATCATTACAAGTGCTTACTTTCTTCTAAATAGTTTAGAATGTAAGAACTTCTGACAATGGCAAGGAATTGTTGCAATACGTATCAAATGTTAATTTTATAATCAATAAAACCTTTGAAACAAATAACCTATTGTTTAATTTGTATATTTAATTTTAATTTGCGAAATGTTTACTAGAAAAATTAATATAATAATTTCCTTAGGAAAAATTTAAACATTTATTTATACATTGTAAAAAAAGACTAATCAAGGATGTGTGGGATTGTTGTGGTTTTACTTACTACTATAACACTTCGAAGAGTGCCGGCGGTGGTGGGTTGGTTGTTAGAAGTCAAATCGTTGTCATTGATCAGATTGTTGCCGTAGTTCAACTCATTATTGTAGGCCGGCCTGTTGTTTTGTGGCGCCCTATTGATATAAGGTTGTCTGGCGTTCTGGGGCTGCCTATTGTTGTAAGGTACTCTGTTGTTGTTTTGAGGCCACCTGTTGTTTTGCGGCAGCTCGTTGCGGAGATCGTTATTGTTGGATTGTGGCCATCTTGGACGTGAATTTGGATTAACATAATATCCCACTGTCGAATAGACGATAACCAACAGGATACCGGAGATTTTGAGAGCTTGATTGTGAGTTGATAGGAACATCGTGGTTAACGTGAGACGTCGGAAGACTGATCGACCACGGGACTTCTCACGCTTTTATACCTACCGGCTTGAACTGCGCCGACGCGTGCGCCCCTCTAAGCCCGGATAATAGGAAAATGCACTTCACCCAAAAAGATGTGGGATTTTTTAGACGTCACTTAATTATGTTAACATACAAGGGGATTAATAATAAGGAAAATAATATTTATATAGTTTAGGGAAGTATTTTAATGTTAAAATCAATAAGAGTCCCCACCCCTTAGTCAAGTTGATATGAGCAGGGATAGGATTTTCAGACAAAATAGGTAGATTTTAGGCAATAAAAATAAATGATTTAGGCGAAATAAATTAAATTATTTATAAATTGATACTGGCGACCCATGCACTAGTTGGAACATAGTAATAAAGAGAATTTAAATTAAACTCTAGATTAGATGTTTTAAATTGTTTTGTTAACTTTATACGTATTTCGTGATACACATGACTCAAATCATGTATAAACTTTTGAAGATGACACACCTAGTGCCGAAATACGTATAAAGTTAATAAAACATTTTGAAACAACTAAACTAGTGTTTAATTTAAATTCCCTATAAATTATTATTATTATTTTTTTTTTTTTTTAAACATTCACACTTTTTTCTCATTCACACTCACATTCACACACACATTCATACAGTCTTTTCGGCAACTTAGGCCATATAAGACTTTGACGATAACCGTTGTAGAGAATATATCTATTGTGGGGTCAGGCATTTCTATTTAAGCCATCTGGTATCCAAATGGCTTAAATAAAATCATCGGACTGCCTGGGTCCGAACCCGCGACGTTTGGTATAGGAGGTAGGCGCGCTACTTACTACGCCAAACCCGGGGGCCTATAAATTATTTATAATAAAGATAAGATTTTAGGGCGCATATGCAATACCTTATCTATTAGATCTTTTAAGGGTGAAGAGTTTAACGAGAGAAAGAAAAAAGTCGCCGAAATAATTTTTTGCTCTCACTGTACGTAGTACTAAGGGAGAGATTCCGGTGTCCGTCTGTCTGTCCGTACGCATAAAAATTACGGCCTGAACTAAAATAAAGGTCGTAGAAAAATAATAATTACATATACGTATTCAGCATAAAAAACTGGTTCAGGGAAAAATACGTTTTGGTCTTTACCACTCCCGGTACTAGTACTTTACTGATGTAGTTTTTCAGTATTTTTCAATTTTCTCAAAATTCGCTCCAACGATTTTGATTAAAATTGACAAGTCACTTATTTTTTAGATGCTCTTTAAAGTGTATATTCTCATCTTGCTCTCAAAATTGTTTAAAGCACACTTTACTCTTGTGCTTCATAGGAAAGATAGGAGAAATATTTATAAATTTTACAAGGTTATTTCATATACTGAATGCTAACTCCCTGAGAGCGCCCTTTGAATTTACTACTGTAAATTCTTTCCTACTTTTTCTTAAAAGCCTTTTCGGCCTTATAGACCTTGACGGTATTAATTATTTTAAATATGATATATATTAGGGAGGGGGGTGCGGGTATACTAATTTATATCATTTTGTTTGCAAACGATTTAAATTAATATTCCTTCGAACTTTCAGATATCCGTGGGTTTAAGACCTAAATAAAATTACTTTAAAAAACCTTTAAAACAAATACTCGGTTCATTGTGATTCTTTTTGGCTTAAAAATTTATAAAATTTGCAAGTCTTCACTCATTCAACGGGGAATCGTTCCATGTGAGCTCAGTGAGGCTGTACAATGGGCTCCCTGCGAATATCCGAGCTACAAGAAGCAGTTTTTAGGATTTAAGTCGTTTATTCTTGAAGGGTTAGGCGTTCCACTTGTGCCATTTTAAGATTAATTCAGAGTGCATTGTGATTGTGCGATTGCGATTGTGATAAGAGAATAAACTGATAATATTATAATAAATTATTGTAAAATGCTTAAAGAGAACAAACAGATTCAGAACAATAAAATTATTTCAATCAACTCAGATTGACCCAAAAGAATATTTTTCAAACCCAAAAGAAAATTTTTAAAAACAAAGATAGTAAACCCTGTCTCTGGTAAATAAATTTGTATTAAACTTTTTCGCTTACCGCCCTAAAAAAAAATCCTTCGCTACTATTTCTAACTTTTTATCACTGTTATGACCTTGAACTTGAATAATATTTTCCCGTATAAAAACCTTTTTTTATTAAAAAAAAAATCCAATTTCCCGTTTCGAAAAACTCCCTCGGCCCACTCACCGTAGGCGAGCCTTCCGGCTAATTTATAAAAGAAATTTGACGAAATTGTTACTTACGCAAATATGATAAAAATAGAGTTTTTTACTTTATCTACAAATATTTTTATTTCTTTATTTTAAAAAAATTTCCTTTTAATTAAAAAAGCTGAAAATTTTCTATTGTATTTTGTATTATTTCAGATACAAAAATTGTAGACTATTATTTAAATTAATGCAGTGTCACAATATGGTTCTTGAAGTAGAGTGTTTTTTTTTTTTTTTTTGTTAATTAAAAAACACTCACCCATTCATACTCACATTCCCATAGTCTTTTCGGCATCTTAGGCCATATAAAACTATATAAGATAACCGTTATTATGAATAATATATATATATTGGGGTCCAGGCATTCTTATTTAAGCCATTTGGTATCCAAATGTCTAAATAAAATCATCGGACTGCCTGGGATCCGAACCCTCGACCCTTGATATACAAGAGAGACGCTCTACCAACTACACCAAGCCCGAGGGCAGGGTGGGGGGTTATGGTTTTTTTTATAAGAAACGCTCCTTGTTTTGCATTAAAAATAATTTTTTAAAATTCGTATTAAGGTCTTTTAAGTCAGGGAGACTAGAGTTGTTGACAAATGTCGATAATGCCTGGAAGACAAGGGGCACGGGTTCGGATCCTAGGCAGTCCGATGAATTTATTTAAATCATTTGGATACCAAATGGTATAAATAAATGTGTCTGGTCCTCCATACATGGATTTAAATAATGAGTATCGTTAAAAGTCTAAGTGGCCTAAGATGGCTCAAAAGACAAACAAAAAATCTCGACATCGAATTTTTGACATGATCGTCAATACTTTCTCTCTATATATCGCATATATAGGGAAAGAGAAAGTAAAAAAGAATATACACCTAAGTTCAACATTTAAAAAATTTGATTTAATTAATTAAATATATTAGAGTTCGACACTATTATTTACCCTCTTCGACAAATTAATTATAATTTTTTACTAAATAATAAAAAAACTGATTAAATACACTACTGAACTCAATTGATTTTTCATACACTTCTGCCCTACAATAACAAAAAAGGGTCTGCCCTACAATAACGAGCTACCTTAATAATAATTCCACCCCTTTCCAGAGTTTTTCATATTTAGGGATTTTTCTTTACGTATCTTCAGTGATGTAACAACCTAATCGAATAAAAATAAAATCTTAAATATATTTATTTCATCAATATAATTATGATATAATAATTCAAAGTGATATCCCTATCCGCTAGAATATTATCAGACTAATTTTCCTCGACAACTATAATTAGCCTTATAGGAAATAAGCCTATTCTTAAATTCAGGAAACATATATATTTTGGTAGGAAGTGATGCAAAACGAATATTAAAAAGATAAATACCCAGAATGAGGATACAAATTTTAAGGAAAAATTTATATTTTTATTTTTACGTGGCGGGTGGCGGTAAAAATAAAATTTAGGACTTTATTACAACGGGATCCCCATTTTATATACCTATCGTTTTGTTAGAGAAACCACATATAAGAATATTAATATTTCGTAACTTATTTACTATCTTAAACTCAAACATCTATAACAGTTCGCCGGCGGAAGGAAAAAGTATAGGCCTACGTATATTTAGAAAGATAAAAAAAAATTTTTTTTAATAATTCCTATAAAAAAAAAAAAAAATTATTACAATAATTTGTATTTTTTGTTCTTTACAGATTTAATTGGAATAAAGTGATGTTAATATACGATAAGAATGGCTACGCGACCATCTCTGGTGAAGATACGTGCAAATTGATGATGGAAACTTTTGTGGATGGTCTAAAAGATAATCATATTATGTACAGCTCTTATGACATGGAGAAGAAAGCGTCAGATGGCATCAAAGCGAACCTCAAGCGGGAGATCGGCTACAACTTTGCCAGTGAGTCTTCATTTGTTTATATATTATCTATATATATAATTCGCTAATGTCCGTGTGTCTGTCCGTCTCTCTGTCACGCTCTATTTAGACAACTTCCCGTTGGAATTTTGAAATAAAATTTGATATGCATAAAGAGGACCTTCTAGGGATTACATGAAAATTACTTTCATCCCGAAATTCTTATAACTTTTTGAGTTATTAATTCTTAAAATTTTGATTTCTCCCATAGGAAATGTATAGAGAAATATTTATCTATTCATTGCATTTGTGTATTCTATGAATGTAAACAAATTCTCGAGCAAGCAGTGGATTGAAATAGTTTTTTTTTCTTTTTATAAAAAACACTCACACTTTTTTCTCATTCACACACACATACACACAGTCTTTTCTGCAACTTAGGCCATTTAAGACTTTAAACGATACTTGTATGTTTAAATATATCTATTGGGGGTCCAGGCATTCTTATTTAAGTATCCAAATGCCTGGGGTTCGAACCCACGACTTTTGGTATACGTTGTTAGCACGCTAACCCCTACACCAAGCTCGAGGGCGGTTAAAATAGTTATGATAATTTTTTTTTTTTTCATAATTAAGAAAAGACGAGGCTCCGCCTGCGAATGGGTTGCAAAAGCAGTGAGTGACTGGCAGACAAAACATTATTTTAAATAAAATTCACTGCTTTTGCAACCCTTCCTTTATACAACTCAACAGCCGTTATTTATTTTATACTCTAATAATAAAACCAAAGGGAAGGTTAATTTTCTAAAAATACATTAGTCCTGAAGAAGAAAAACGTTCTGACTCCCGAAACGTCGACTGTATAGTGGAATTAAATTTTCGCCCGAAAATACTTCCATAACTCGAGTTATTATTTCTCTTTATTTAAATTCCAAATAAAATGATTAAATAAAAAATACACTAAGAATTATTTTAATTATTTTGATTGATAAGAGTTGTTATGGGTAAAAATATTTAAGAAAGAATTCGGATTGTTTTAAATCATCTGATGATTTTTTTTTTTATCTTTAAATAAAATTAGATAAGAGTAAAAAGTATTTATTTTATTTTTTATAAAATGGGAATTGATATTTTGATCTTTTTCTAAAACGCGCCTGGACAGGCAAAAACCTCTCTCAGTTGAGTGCTAGACGTCGGATCTTTCTCTGTCTCTCGTGTTTCTTTTAGTGTATTTATGTTAAAGTGAATAATTATATTGTGTAACTCACCGTGACATCGTTAGCCAACCCACCCCTCTTGAGCACCATATTAGTCTAAAGGTAATTAATAATATTCTTTTTTTTTTTCATTGAAGAAAAATATATTATTTTCTTATTAAATTTATCTTCTCTTATTGAAAAATTCATTTTAATTTAAAAATATTTTATAAATGCCCTTAGGGATGGGGGAGGAAAGGTGAGGTCATTAAAAAAATCTTTAATTAAATTATTAACACAACTAATTATTTTTATTTCAAATAGTTAATTATTTTCTGTTTTTAAGTAAAAAAAAATCTGGTGTGACTGGTCGCACAGCACATAACTTTCTCTTCATTCGGTAATCGAAAGTTGTGTTCTGTGCTTGTCACACCAGATTTTTTGTGTCGATATATATTTATTTCCGACAGTACGGTACATTCGAAAGATTTAATATTTATGACTATGGGAAAATATTTATATTTTGTTACCATAGCAATCATTTCTCCTATCTTTCATATCAAATACAAGAGTAAAGTGGTCTTCCGAACATTTCAATGGCAAAATGAGAAGCGTCTAAAAAATAATTGATTTTTGAATTTAAAGTGAAGTAAAATATAAATATTTGATCTTTTTTATATTGAATAATTAAGAAGAATTGATCCTGATTATTGGGTATAGGAGACTTTGCAGCCAAGGAATTAAATAAAAAACTTTTATTTAATTATTAACCGTCGACGTTTCGGTCGCAAATCACGACCTTCCTCAGGACGATTAATTGTTAGAATACAAGGTTAACAGTATTATATTCAATTATCATTGTAAATTATACAATATTTATTTGGCTATATGTATTAAGAGTGAGGGACTTGCTCACTTAGGGCTTCTTACAATCAATTTATATATAGCTCAAATAAATATTGTATAATTTACAATGATAATTGAATATAATACTGTTAACCTTGTATTCTAACAATTAATCGTCCTGAGGAAGGTCGTGATTTCGACGAACGTCGACGGTTAATAATTAAATAAAAGTTTTTTATTTAATTCCTTGGCTGCAAAGTCTCCTATATACCCAATTCAAAGTGTACAGCCACTTCTCATCACTAGATCCTGAATATGTATTTATAATTTGAATGGAAAAATTTGTGATTTTACAATTTATCTTTTGTATAAATTGATATACTTAGTTACTATCAAAATAATGTCGACACAAAGGTTCTTACTTTCAGTGATTGAAAATTGTGTGATATACAGTTAGTCAAACCAAATTTTTATGTAAATTGGAGAGGAAGAAGGGAGGGGGTATTGAAATAGTTGTCCTACCCTCGGAAAGATTTTACCTTAAAATATTTGTATTTCTTCAACTATAAATTCAATTTCTATTCTCATTTCTATTAATATATCTCGGATTCTTTATAAAAATCGAAATAGACTGAATTAAGACTAGTAATTCACTTCGTTAAATTGAACTCTCTTATTATAAAAAATCTCCCCTAATCCGAATCGAGAAAAAGAAATAATTGAATCCCTCGGGTCCAGATGCCTGAAAACGAATCTCATTAAATATTTGATTACAAACAAGATAAAAAACTTCTTCTCATGCAATAATATAATTATTTGATACTATCTCAGTGATAGAGAGCAATTTTTACCAAATATATTCTTTTTAAATCTCTTTTGAATTACTCGATTTCGTTTTTTATAAATTAATTAAGATAAAATTTTATCATTAAGATTATAAAACTTTTGTCTTAGGGGTCAGGAGTACCCATCCCGTCTCAAACGACCAAAATTTATTGGAAATTTCAAACTGAAACGTCCCTTAAAAAGTCAACCCCTCTCCTCCTCTCAGAGACTGATTCCGTTACTGATAATACTGTTAGCCGAGATCTCATAGAGAAGGCTACTATTGATTTATCCTTATATATCGCATTGCTCTAAGTTCTTAATAATTAGGGTTAAAGATTGCTAGATTTTCATTTAATATCTTAAATTTAGTCTATTTCCTTGAAGTTTGAATGTGATATAAATTTCCCTTTCTACTTTCTCTTACCTATGTATATATGGAATGTATTGAAAGTATATGGCTATATAGAAAGTATTGGATTCATGTCAAAAATTCGATGTCGAGATTTTAATGGATATACACGTTTTAAGGTCCCTTGAATCAAAAAAGTGGTTTTCGCGACATGGTCTGTCTGTGTGTGTGTCTGTTAACAAACTATCTCAAGAATGAAAAGAAAGTTGAAATTTTATATTTAAGTTAGGCACCCCCTGGCACGTGACACGAAGTTTTTGAACAAAATCGACCAAAGAGTACTAGTACTTTACTGATGCACTTTTTCAGTTTTTTTCGATTTTCTCAAAATTTGTTCTAACAATTTTGATTAAAATTCAAAAATCAATTTGTATTTCATAGGAAAGATAGGACAAATCATGGGAACCATCATGGTTGCCATGGTAACAAAATATAAATATTTTCCAATTCAGGATTCGCAGGGACTTTGCAGCCAGGAGATTAAATAAAAAAAATCTTTTATTTAATTTTTATTTGCCGACGTTTCGGTCGCCAATCACGACCTTCATCAGGGCCTATGATCATAACATTTATTAAAAAAATTGATATTAAATTACAATAAGAAACTTAATCGATAAATATCAGATGTACTTACAAATATTGTTAATTATACACGATCTTAGGTATCTTATTATTCATTGCAATTAAACACAATTTCTTTTTTAACTTTGATATGTACAAAATGTTATCATTTACTTGCTGCTCGGAGGTCTCTTCTTCAAATGATACACTGAACTCACATTTATTATTTTTTTATATAAATCTTAAAATAAAATTAATCCCGCTTTAGTTATAAATAATACATTCAATTTGAGGAATATTTTTTATGCTAATTAAATTCGGAAACTTTTATCTGATATAATATTTTACAAATTAAATCTTAATGAATTTTAAAATATTCTCATATAGGGCACTAAGACTTTGGATGTCATCTCTAAAATTGCAGGCCACATCTTGATATTTTTGTATTGCGATCATTTCGATAAATTCACGCCGAAAGTGATTTCTGTCCTGGTATAAAATCTGGAAATTTTCAAAATCAAATCTGTGCCATGAATCCATAGCGTGGGTGGCGAGGGCAGTAGATGTTTTTTTGTTTTTTATTGTTAGCTGGTGTTCCCTTATTCGATCAGATATTTTCCTCTTGGTGGTGCCTATATAACATTTTTCACACATTTCTTCATCATTACCTATGCAGTTTATTTTATATACCACCCCTACTCTCTCAGTATTTTTAATTGCCTCCTTCTGATTATATAGAAATTTTAATGTGTTACTACTGCTGTAAGCAATTTTTATATTTTCACTTTCTAACACTTTTTTCAAATCATAACTTAGAGAGGGGTGAAAGTCGAGGCTGAAATAAATTTTTTCCCTTTTCGATTCTATTTCATTTTTATCGGATTTTGGATTTCTGACTTCTTGATTTATGGATGAAATGATTTTATTCAGCATAGATTTGGTTACACGAAATCTATGCTGAATAAAATCATTTCATCCATAAATCAAGAAGTCAGAAATCCAAAATCACACCAGATTTTTTCAAATGTCTTTTAAAATTTATAACTATACTTTCTTTGAATTTGTAAAATAGGAGAAAATAAATCAATTAGCCTACATGTTAATTAGTCATTTTAAGAATTAACTTTTATACTATCATATTATTACTTATCTAAGAGATAATAAATCGACCTTCAGGTTGATAGTCGGGAGACTTTTGAATTTTAGCTACCGACGCTTAAAGACATCAAAATTAATATAATCTTATAGTCCCCACTTTGTTGCCGAAACATTAAAGCTGCTGTCATTGATAACCACAAAGTTCAAGGGGTGCAGGCTCTGATAGCAATTAAATTAAGGAATAAAACTTCGACTTCTCAGTGGCATATATGAAAAAAAAAAAATGAAAATACAATTTATTTCACTTTATTTAGGAAAAAATAGTTATCTTCTTTTGGTGAGGTCACTTGTTACCGAAATTTATTGCTGTTAATTTTAAATCGCTATGATAAATATGTAATTATCTATTTGTAAAATTCAAGGCCATTGGACTAACCGGCGGAATTGTGTTAATCCATGTACTCATGTACTTATATGCTTTTCGATTACCATGGTTATTAATGCCAAGTAATCTAAGTATTATTTTCATATATCTAGTGTCGGATTAAGCAAGTTGGAGGCCCTTAGGCAGTCGAAATCTCGAAGTCCTGTCAGCTAATAATTTTACCAGGGAGCGTATTTTTTTCCGCCGTCCGAAAAAATTTTCTTTCTTTTTTTTAGGAACTCGAAATTTTTGCCGCTCTTCGAATTTTTTTTTCTCTGCGGAAATTTTTCCTCACACTGCGGAACATTTGTTTTTTCTCTCCCGTGAAAATTATTTTACCTTTTTTTTTTAGGGACACAAAATTTTTGCCGCCTTTCGAATTTTTTTCTCGCACTGCGAAACATTTGTTTTTCCCCTCCCGTGGGAATTATTTTACCTTTTTTTTTAGAAAGTCTAAATTTTTGCCAACCTGCAAAAATTTTTCATCCATCCAAGGGTACTATTTTACCCTTTTTTTTTCTCTAAATTTTTTTTCCTAATTATAATGTTGCGGCGCCCGCAGGCGATCGTTTACTCCGCTTAATGGATAATCCGGAACTGCATAAATCCATAGTCTTCATTTGTTCCGGTATGTGGCGCCAACTACATAGTTAACTGAACCTTTTCGTTTCTTCCTCCACTGAGTATTGATATGTTGTATATCTCCCATCATTAAGCTTCTTCTCATTAAGATTTTCAACATTTTTCGAACCTAAGATCTTTTTTAACATAATATCTTTATTTTCTATATTAAATAAGTGGCAACACTGCCTTATTTATTAATTAAAACATTTTTCTTTTTTGGCTTAAAGTTCTTGCAATTTACCTATGAAATTTAAATTTAATTACCTATGAAAGTCGTTATCAAACAGTTAAAGCGTATTACCATAAATGAGTAAGGGTTATCTACTGGAAAGACAGGTCTATCTACGTGCGTATGTACGTATCTTGAAACATTTTTAGATTGTTATTTTCCTCCTTAATTTTCGAATATTAAGACTCGTAATTTCTAGAGATAAGAGTATTGTCCTGATCTAAAATCTATTTTTATTTGCATTTTCGTATAATATTGATTCGTATTTTGTGTTATATAGAGATTATTTCTAATTTTCTTTTACATTCTCAGATTTTTCGTTTATTCTTTTAAAAACGTTTAAACTCTCGACTCAGATTTTATTGATTATATGTTAGTTCACTCTAGAGCCCCGAGAGACCGCGAATATCCGCCTTTGATAAAATTTGGAGCCGGGAGAAACAAAATCAGCTTTAAATTTACACTTTAATCAGCTCAAACGTTTCGGTCAACCACAACGGATGCCAAAAAAAAGATGTCTTATAAAAAGTTCAAAATAGAGGCATCAGCCTGGAGGAATCGGCAAGCAATATATGAAAAAAACAGAAAACCGTTATGGGAGCGTACAAGTATTACGTAACGCAATTTGGGGGAGGGGGTCTCGTAAAACGTTACCATACGTTACAAGAGGGGGAGGGGGGCTGAACAACGCGTTACGTAACTGGTATTTTAGCGGCTTTCCGATACTTTGCGCAAGATAATTATGACTTTTAGATAAAAATGACCACTTAAGCGTTACATAACGTCTAGGGGGAAAGGGACCAGAAATATGTTGCGGCGCGTTACATGGGGGAGGGGGGGGTCAAAAATCTTCAAAAATTGCGTTACGTAATACTTGTACGTTCCCTATGATACAAATTTTAATAAATATCACTTTTTTTTTTTCTTAATGACACTTTGCGACTAAGAGCCCTTTTTCCTCATGTGCTTGTCACACCAGATTTTTTGTGTTGAGATATATTTAGTTTCTGACAGTACGGAACTTTTTTTTTTTTTTTTTTTTTTTTTCATTTATTTTTAGACCTTTGACCTTGGTCATTCAGGCCCCTCTTTTTACAATATATCTTACAAAAAAAACATTATACAACAAAACCTTTACAAAGTACGGAACATTTGAATTCAGATGTAAAATTTATGAGTATGGGAAAATATTTATATTTTGTTACCATAACAACCATTTCTCCTATCTTTGCTAGGAAGTACAAAAGTAAAGTGGTCTTCAGAAGCTCCAGGGGGTGTCTAACTTAAATATAAAATTTCAACCTCCTAGCTCTATTTCTTCATGCTTAAAATTGAACACACACACACACACCACCGACAGACCATGTCGCGAAAACCACTTTTTTGGATTGAAGGGACCTCAAAACGTGTATGTCCTACTTTTTGTGAAATTTGCTCTGAGTGATCGATGAACCAACATTCAATAGAGTATAAAGGAGAGGAGGCTAAAAACATAAATTAATCGTTCTAAAGATTAAATAAATACTTCATACATTTGCTTTCCAATAAAAATCCTTGTATTAAAAAATTATTTCAATAAAATAAAAAATAAAAGCGCTTTTTTTTACATTAGCATAATTATACTTTTTGCGTAGGAGTTTTATTCTATTCTGGTGAAAATTTAATAAAATCTAATTAATGAAAGTTAAAAATAAAATATTCAAAAGGTTGACCGACTTGCACTCTCATTCATTTCATTTAATTAATATAAATTTTTATAAAAGACATGAAACTTTTAGTTTAAACAATTTTTTTTTCTCTAATATAAATTAGATATAAAAATAAATGTGAAATATAATATTTGTTTTTGTTCTCTAAACCTGAACCTCAAAATACACCATCACGTTAATAAAGGGAAATCCAATTAAAAGGGGATTATCAAAGATCCACTAAAATGTTGATCAAATAGGTAGCTCTAGGTAAACAAATTGCTAACAAACTTTGTCCACTCATTTAATAAAATTATATCATAATACTCTCACAATTTTTAATGTAATTTAAAAATAACTTATTAATTTTATAGTATAAAATTTCAATTAAGATCATTTTAATTTCTCTGATTATATTTATCAAGCTTTTATAAAATAAACCAAGGCTAGGGAAATAGATTTTGAATATTAATTTTAATAAAATGGAGTATACTCCCAAAGTGGTTCAACTTTTTAAAATTTTTATAGATAATATATCTCTGATTTTTAGAAAATTTCATATTACCTCTATTATATATTCATATTACCTTATTGTTAATTTAATCAACCTTTGGTACACATCCATGTTTTTATCCCTCTAGACCAGTGGTTCCCAACCTTTTTTGACGTGCGGCCCACTTTTTCCGGAAAAAAACTTTGAGGCCCAGTGTATATATATAATTTTATTAATAAATAAGAAATTATATATAATATTTAAGATATTATATATATCGCGTATGTGAGCCGCGAAACGAAATTTATATAATTAAATATTTATTAATTCATATACCCAAAGGGGCAAGGGTGTGCCGCCGGGGTTGAACCACGGATCCTCCAATTTGTACTCAGAGTGCCCTTACCACTGACCACGCCGACTCGGGTAAGAACACGTGGAAGCATTTAGCCGAGAAAGACCCACGGTGCCACATCGCCGAATGTCGTGCTGTGGTCTAGTGGTAAGGGCACTCTGAGTACCAATTGGAGGATCCGTGGTTGAACCCCGGCGGCACACCCTTATTTTTGAGTGTATATGAATTAATAAATATTTAATTACATAAATATAATTTTATATAAATATAAGTTATATTATTTTTATCTTTTCTTAGACGTCCGCGGCCCACGGGTTAGGAACCGCTGCTCTAGACAACAATTTTTATTAAAATTGATATTTTTTATATAGCCTATATCATAATAATTTTTTACTTTCTCTTACTTATATGTTAATACCGGGGAGGTGTCTAACTTAAATATAAAATTTCAACTTCCTAGCTCAATTCCTTCATGCTTAAAATTGAACACACACACAGACAGACAGACCATGTCGTGAAAACTACTTTTTTGGATTCAGAGGACCTCAAAACGTGTATATCCATCAAAATCTCGACATCGACTTTTTGACATGAATCCAATACTTTCTCTCTATCTATATATTAAAATATATAGAAGTAAGAGAAAATAATATATGTCGACACAAAAAATCTGGTCTGAAATGCACAGAACCCAACTTTCGAAGGTAAAAGAAAGTTGTGCGCTGTGCGACCAGTCAGTTAAATTTTTCTAGTAATTTTTCTTCCATAGTTTATTTCACATCATTTGTTTTATCCGTCGATTGAATCTCATTCCAAAATATATTAAAATATGTATCTTTTCATAAAATAAATTTTTTAATTAAATTTTTTATTATTATTATTAATATTTTATTCATATCGACAATTTTAAATGGTTCAGTGATTTTAAAGAAAAAACTTCATTTATATTTCTTTTTTTAATAAATAAATATATAGGCCTATATTAAAAAAAAATTCAAATCAATTTTTACAATATACCTTTTTTTTTGTGCGATTGTGACTTTTTTCTTTTGTCTTCGACAACCGCCTTTTTTGACATTTAATTTTCTCTTTTAATATAAATCCGCTCTCTCTCTGTAATTGGTTTTGTTCCTTTGTCTGCAAATAGTCGTCTGTTGATCACTCTTCTTGAGAAAGAACAGATCAACCACAGGGAGATTGTTTCTGATGACCCCACCCCAGTTTTATTCATTAATTCCCTTTTATTTGACATTTTTTTTTTTTACTAATTGATATCTGAATTAATCTTCATTAAGTGAGAATGCCATTTTAACATCGTTTCTATCTCTCTGGACTTCAGTTATATAAAGTTATATTAAATAAAATGTATAATACTAGTTCATATTTCATTTTAATTTAATTTTATTCTTCTCTGACCTAGAATATCGGCATTTGAAAATAAAAATGGTAAAATAATTGTCATTTTATATCATCTCCCTGGGGAGCCGCGGCTCTGGTACTGGGGTATCGCGGTGCGGTTTGGAAAGGCCAATATTTTAACTTTGGGAGCCGTAGAAAGCTATGAACCAAACAAGTTTTGGGAATAGCCCTATACTTTTTAATTATATCTACTTTTTAATACTTTTTTTAAGAGAGGATTTCAATCAACTGGTAGATGATACTTTGATTAAAAAAAGAATAAAAAGTGGGAAAGTTTTGATTAATACAGGAGTAGCTACAAGATTAAAAAAAATATCGGATAGTTTTTTTTCTTGTTTCTTTTTTATCTTGTCTAACTTTTTTTTCCCACTCATTTTGAGGTCGTAGGTTTCTCGGCTCAAGTGTGTGTTTATACGATAGAAAATTGGCAAAATTATTGAAGGAAACCTGAACGCTCTTTTCACTAAATCAGCAAAAAAAAAAAAATATAAAGGAGACAAGGTATCAAAGTCTTGTTGGATGGTATACTATATAAATAAACAAATGTTTGTAATCAAAAATATATTCGCTTTTTGAGGTTGTAGCTGGGATGTGATTATAAAGGAGAAATGGAGATATCGGCCAAATTGGAATGATCCAGGTTCAATAAAACTCCCAGAATAAGACGTTTCGGTCTGAATTTATTTGACCATCTTCAGTTATTGGGAATTATACAAATAGTGCAAGTGCACATGTGATCAACCCGGGATTTGTCAATAATAAAATTTTTCGCTTCCTAAACTTGATCATTTATCTCTGAGCTTGGGCACAGAAGCCATATAATTTTGTATGAAGCGAAAAAATTTTATTATTGACAAATCCCGGTTTGATCTCATGTGCACTTGCACTATTTGTATAATTCCCAATAACTGAAGATTTTTTTTTTTGGTTATTTGCTTCCTGGAATGTAGGCAACCCAAATGCCCTACTCACTAATTACTTCACAGCTCTTTAGTATAAAATATTGTCCAGCTCTCTTATTTTTAGCTCGCTTATTTAGAAATTTAATATATTTACTTAAGTGGCCTTTTTTATTGGCATTTTTGTATTTATTAATCTTTTCGCGAAATTAATTAATTTAATTAACTTGACTAAGAAGAGGTTAAACAAAGTCTATAACAATTTGATAACTAAATGACAACATATATTTAAGTATAAATTATCATTATTTATGGAAACATAAATAATCATATTAAGAAAAGGATTTATTTAAAACTTTTTTTTTTAATACTGTGTAATATATTGAGCTAATTATTACGTCAATGTAAATTTAATTCTTAGTGTATGTACTCGATAAAAATATCTTTAAACATAAAGAAAATATAAAATAAATAAACGATTTCCACCTCTGAAACGCATATAGGCTTTTGGAATTTTTTTGCTTTTGAGGAAGGGGAAGTCCATATTACAATAATAATCAATTCCTAGTTACGGTAAAGTCTTAGGCGGTCCTGGTGATCAGGCTCTCTTACAGGAGAGAATAATAATATTTATTTACAAATCTAAGTACAGGAGACTTTTTAAGTCAGACATTTTCACACATTATTACCATTACAATTTGTCTCTCATTATTCTGATGTTCGTATACATGCACATAATCCATATTTTTACCCAACATCGAACATCCATTCCGATTCTTCAAAAACAAACAAACTTTACATTCACAGACACACATCACACATCGACTTCTCATTAAATTTGATTCTTCTCTCATCATCTCGCTGTTTTCTTAGATTCTTTTTAAAAATTGCAAGCCTCCTGTCCTGTGACAAACTGTTCCCCAATCTTACCGATTGAATAGTGAGGTGGTTCCCAACCGGTGTGCCCCCGGCACCCAACTGTGCTAAGGGCTGCCGCGAGATATTTATATTAAATTAAAAATAAATAAATAAATAAAGGGGTGGAAAAAATAAAGTTTTGCTAAAAAAAGGTCAAATGATTTTAACGTTTTTGACATATATTTAGTTTCCGCTGATATATTAGATTATTCAAGATGTAAAATTTATTAGTATGGAAAATATTTATAATTTGTTACCATGGCAACCATTTCTCCTATCTTTCATACAAGAGTAAAATGGTCTTCAGAAGATTTCAATGGCAAAATGAGAATATACATTTTAAAGAGAATCTAACAAATAATTGATTTTTGAATTTTAATAAAAATAGTTGGAACGAATTTTGAGAAATTCTAAAAAAAAAAAAAAAAACTGAAAAATTGCATCAGTAAAGTACTAGTACTCTTTGGCCGATTTTGATTTAATGTTTATTTTCACGGGGGGGTGACTAACTTAAATATAAAATTTCAACCTCCTAACTCAATTCCTTCATGCTTAAAATTGAACACACACAGACAGACAGACCATGTCGCGAAAACCAGTTTTTCGGACTCAGGGGGCCCCAAAACGTGTCCATCAAAATCTCGACATCGAATTTCTGACATGAAACCAATACTTTCTCTCTCTATATATATATTACATATATATATAGGTAAGAGAAAGAAAAGATCTCTTATATATTTCGGCCTGCCCGTTTGAAAAATCCCGGAGAGATACACCCCAATAAAATATCTGCGCCTGCCTAAAATTTATTACATTCTTCTCAATACTTGTCTTCTACTGAACGATATATTCATAACAATAATTCAGTTGATAGTTTTAGCTTTAATTTTAATATATTCATTTTTTGTTATGAATGAATACTGGTATTAAATGTAAAACCATAAACAAAGTGATAACGTTTTTCTCTCTTCCTTTTCGTTCTATTCTTGATTTTTTTCCAATATTTTTTATCATTGCATCATATAATCCATCGATCTTCATTTTTATATTCCAACTACAATACACTAGAAAATGCAAATGGCTTTTATACTATCGAAAAAAAATGTCCGATTCCCATAGTTTTTTTTTCCTTCTACTCAAATACAAACGAATTTAATTTAAAAAAAAGATTAAATAAAATACAAAAAAAAAAAAAAAAAAACGAGATTAATTATTTGCTAATCTCATTGTGTATTTGTCAGCTGAAACCATGAGAGGTTTTATTTCTAAAATTCTATTTATATTTGAATGAAACAATTTTATTTTTTATATATTTACTATTCATTAATTCGTTTTACTTTCCTGCCAATATATTTTATGTAATATAATATAAGGGGAAAGTATTATGATTGTAAAAAATCTAACCGCCCAATTTTTTTTTATATAGTAGGGTATCTTTTCGTTTCAGGTTTTAACGACCCCAGAAATGCAAAAAGTTTTAATGTGCCTACATTAAAAATAAAATTTTCCCATGTTTATAAATTGTATATCTTGATTTCTAATATATCGGTGGAAACTAAATATATGACGACACAAAACAGGCAAGCACAGAACACAATTTTCAATTACCGAAGGTAAGAGAAAATTGTGTGCTGTGCGACCAATCACACCAGTTTTTTTTTCTTATATCTCTGGAACTATTCATATATCCAATGGCGGTTGACATCCAATCCACGGGATTGCAAGTCAACCCTAGATTAAATTTTTTTTACAAAATAGAAATAAAATTCAAAATATTGCCTATCAATGTGACAAATTAGTGAAAAATGAATCTTCTGATTTCAGAAATACGTATTTTTAAAATTTTCCTTATTCTAACCGGTATATTTTAAAAATAGATAAATGAATGAACTAAATCAGATTTTATCTCGTAAATTTGCTAATTCACCTTGATATATATTTTATTATCTCATTTGAAGAAGATTTTAAAATAATATTGTCTAGTTTATTTTTTTTTAAATTCAACCTTGACCTTAAAAAAGAGATTGAGACTCTAAAAAAAATCAACTTACCTTTAAATGAAATTAATTTAATGCCATTATAAAAAAAAAGATCCACTGCCGGGAAGAGACCCTTGGGCTCGAAACGTAATTGGGATTGGTGTGTGCCACAGTGCACGATATACCAAGGGTAAACAACTGAGAAATGTTTTTTTAATAGGTCATGAGGGTTTTTATACCTTAATTTAAGACATACCCTGCAAATAAAAAAAAAAAAATCTCAATACTATTTAGTTTCTATTGCAACACTTTAATACACTCAAGCTCACGAATGAATTAATTTTGTTATAATGGTTATAATACTACTGTAGTATATAGGACTACTGTGCTTTTTTATCCACTTATTTTGTTTTGGGTCATTGAGTTAAAAATTAATAAAAATAAGATGAATTTAAAATTTTTTAATTCAATTGTCACCTAAATTATTCTCTCTAGTTGTGATTAATTAATTTTTTATTTCTCCCTTGGGAAATTTATATGTGTTAAAGCTCTTAGTTTTATTTATTTTTTTATTTTATTTCATTCTCCATCAAGGATTATTTCATATTAGGATTAACAACTTTTTTTTTTTTTTGAGGATTTCATTTTGATTCATACGATTTTTCCGGATGAATAACGCGGAAACTTTTTATTCTTCCATTAGTATTAGCAAAAAATTGATGCCCTCATTTTAAATAGAATATTTCTCTTTTTGATTAATAAAAAAAAAAAAATAGTTGAATACAAATTTACAAAATTCAAAAAAATTTTTTTTGACTTGAGAAAAAAAGACTTGAAAATTTTAGACTAAAAAAGTTTCGTACCTTAATTTTTCGATTAGTGCAGTGGAACTTATTAATTTCATATAGACTATATTCTTTGAGGTCATTTTTGATTAACGCGAAACATCGGGTGGGTGCCAAGGAATTAGCGTGTTGAACGTTCCTCGGTTAGCCATCGGTATATATTTTTACTCTCACACCCCAAAAATTTATTTTCATATATATATATATATATATATATATCTTTTAATTAAATATATATAGCCTAATTGTATAACCCAAAATGGCCACAGCAACCGAGAAGCTAATTAAAAAAAAGGTTACAAAAAAACTCGATGAATGTGTTTATAAATATAAAGCTTTTGTGGGTTGAATTATTATTATTATTATGGGAATGTTTAATTATAGACCACATTTTGTTATTAATTATTTATTAAAAATATAAATACTGTACAATGTTTCAACTGACTATTCTGCAGTCGTTTTCAAGTACTGTGCACTTGCTGGGACTCAAGTGAACTAATCTTTACGACCGTTACGTACATTTTATATACACCGTCGCCAGCGCCACCTACAGTCATTCCTATGAAGCTAGTTACATGGCGAAAAAATGTGTATCTAACTACATAGAAATGACTGTAGATGGCGCTGACGTCATTGTATATAAAATGCACGTAACGGTTAGTTCACTTGAGTCAGAGCAAGTGCACAGTACTTAAAAAAGACTACAGAAGAAACAGTCGAAACATTGTACAGTATTTATATTTTTATTAATAAATATATAGGTCTATGATTGATTAAAAATTCCCATAATAATAAAAACTTATGATTTTTTTTTTTTACATTTTTCTTCAAGATTTTTTAAAGTCTATTTATTTATTTATTTTAATATAGCCTACATACCTATATTACAACATATTTAAAAATAAGATAATGAAAGCTCCAAAGGGCTGATTTCTCTTCTAATACGTGGTTCCTCTAGTAAACTTTTCGACTAGTAAAATAAAAAAAAAATTTATAATATAATTTTTTTGTTTTTTGTTCCTCATTAGGTAAAGAAACTGTGATATGTTTTGGAATAGATTTTCCTGGTCCTATACTTAATTAGTTACTCGACGATAATTAAACAAGAATTTACAAAGGTTCACATAAATTCAAGTAAAATAGTAGTCGGTAATATAATAAAAGCAATAATTCTTAGCATGTGTCATTTTGTTCAAAATTTATAATTCCTATATCAACTCTTTATATATTAATTAGGAACCGACCGAATATTCGGTTTCGGTTTCGGTTTCGGCCAAAAAGTGGCCGAACCTTTCGGCCGGCCGAAACCAGAGTCTGAAAAATGGGATGAGACTCGCATGCAAAAAAAAGGTCAAATAATTTTCACTTGAGGGAAATTTTGTCTCCCTAAAAAAGGTAAAATATTTTCACGGAGGAAAAAAATTCAAAAAAAAAGGTAAAATGAAAAAAATTTTTATAGGAAATACAAGTTTCGTTTCGTTACGTTTCGGCCGAAACTAAGATTGACCAATATTCGTTTCGTTCCTGAAAATCTTGTTTCGTCGACCCAATATTAATACAATATCCTATTTAAAACTTTTAAATCTCTGATCTACCCGAAGGAATAAAAGTTTTTCTTTATTTTTTTCTGATTTCGACGTTTTGAGAGAAGGTTGATCTCTTCATCAAGACAATCAAAATTTCTCTCTTTTGGAATTTTTTTTTTAATTTATTAATAAATTAAACATACAGTATATTAATATTGCCAAATACACCCAATTCTTTTTTTACACGAATTTGAAATAAGACTGTTCACCAATAAGAACAAAAAACTTTTTACACAAATTTTTTGTTCTAGCACGACTTCAATAATTTTTTTTTAATTCTAATTTAAACACTGTTCTACAGAAACTTATGAATACTGCAATGGAGAAATATCCCAGAGGCGTCATTTGAAGGGGGGAGGACAAAAGAGAGGCATTTTCGACATTTTGATTGTCTTGATGAAGAGATTAACCTTGTCTCAAAACGTTGAAATCCGAAAAAATAAAAAAACTTTTATTTCTTCGGTTAACTTCTCATTGGATAGGAGATTAAAAAAAGTTTTAAATAGGATATTGTAAATAAAGAGTTGATATAGGAATTATAAATTTGAACAAAAAAATCGTCACACTGACTGAGCAAAAACGCTCTGCGACAAAACGTTTTTGACGAATCGTGCCTAAAACTATTTTTTCTCACATCTTTTTTAAATTTTATATTATTCTAAATAAAATTTTTGAAAATTTTTCTACGGGAATATAAAAAAAAATTGTAAAAAATTAAATAATTAATTAAATTAAATAATCTTAAAAGCAGACGAACCACCTCTAAACCTGAGAACAAAATTATTATCCAGCAGGTTCATCCTTAAACGTTCCACAAGATTCTATCATCCAGTAATTGAAGCAATAGCATCTTTGGACAAGAAGTTTATGACTACGCCATTTTGGAATCATAAAAATACACCCCCTCTAATTGAAGGGTGGCAATACATAAAAAATCTAAATATATGCCTAGACAAGTTCTCCCTGCCACCGTTATTCTCGTTTACGCAGTCCTTATTGAATATGCAACTGGATGTAACAATATCTGAACCAAACATGATCGATGAATATGAATGTATTATATTCACCGATGGATCAAAAGGACATTCTAATGTAGGGTGTGCTTTTTATGACCAATCCCACACCATATTTGGACTTTTCAAACTGCCTGAGTCTTTCTCTAGCTTTTCAGCAGAATTGTCGGCTATCCATGAAGCAATAGTGTATGCCATCTCGCATTCATTCGCAACAGTTCTAATAATAACGGACTCCCAAAGTGCTTTACAAGCGATAGAAAGGTTCAGACGCAGCAAATCATATAATAAACTAATCTGGAATATCATTCAATTACTCGAACAAGCTGAAAAAAAATTAATCAAAATCACACTGCGATGGACCAAAGGCCATAAAAACTGCCAAGGGAATCTTCTAGCAGATTTCTTAGCAAAGAGGGCATCTCTTAATGGATCCCCGCTTAACATATCCACTCCATGGTCTGACATCTATACAATAATAAAATCGGCAATTAAACAAGAATGGGCCCACCACTGGAACCAATCCTCAAGATTTACAGGCTCATTTCTCCATCAGCTAAAACCCTCCCCTGGTCAACCTTGGTTTAACAAGTTGCAGCCGCTTCCTAGATCGTTAATTGGCTTAATAAATAGACTAAGAATAAACCACACCCGAGCTCACGCGCATTTAGCAAGATTTGCAATAGTCCCGTCAGCTACATGTGTATGTGGACCCATTCCAGCCACCCCGTTCCATCTCATTGCACAATGTCCCAAATACAGAAAAGAAAGAAACACATTTCTAAAGTCCATTATTCCACACTTCAGAGACCCTACCTCATTCTGTCAATTCCTCAAACATCCAAATCATACTCAGCTCTCAGTACTTAATGCATTTATCAACAGCGCGAAAATAACACTATAAGCCACTCATCCTGCTCATTTTAGTACAATGTTTTTATATTATTTTATTTTATTAATGTTTAGCTAATATGTATCTTCGAGTGTATTGTTGGTATCAGTGTTTTTATAAAGTGTTTATTTATAGATGTATTATTTGTATCAGTGTTTTTGTAAGATTTTTTATTCATATCAGTGTTATTTGTAAAAGTGTTTTTGTATAATGTTTATTTATATTATTGTAATTCGTATGAATGTTCTTGTAATGTGTTTACTTATATGTTTATTATTTCTATCAGTGTTTTTGTATATTAGTGTTATTTTTATTAATGTGTTTGTATTCTGTTTATTTTTGTATTAATGTATTTGTATAATGTTAAAACTGGCGGGATGGCCTATGGCCAACAGGCAAAAAAAAAAAAAAAAAAAAATAATCTTAATGTCCGTGACTCGTGGCTCAGAGAGAAGACATTTGCTTCTCGTGCCTTGAGTCCCGGGTTCGCTTCCCGTCCCAAGCGATAAAAATTTATTTAATTGCCTACCATTCATTTGAATGGACGAGATCTAAATGGCCTTTAAAAAAAGACCTTAAACAAATTTAAAAAAAATCTTAATCATCTTAAATATTTATTTAAATAGGCTCTTTCCATTTATTATTTGAAATTATAAGACCTTTATCTACACATCTACTGTATTTATTTTTTTAAGGCATCTGGCGCTGTTTAGACCTCATCTCTAATTTGGAAAACGTATATTTCCATCATATATCTCCGATTACGGACTATTTTAAATGGTCGTTTATATGGAAGACTTTATGAGCTTTCACCGAAAATCCCTATTTTAAGAATAGATACAAAAAAACACCAAATGATATAAAATTCTTTAATTTTCTCTTCATTGTGAACTTTTCTCCCTTTAACTTTATGACCAGGCTTTTATTTATAAGACATTAGTGAATAGAATAGAATGGAGGTTGATTTAATTTAGACATGGGCTGGTAATGATATCACATGTTCCATTCAATCGGGTTTTCAATTCAATCAAAGCTTCAGTATTAGTATTAGTAAACATTAACATCCTGATGCCATTTGCTTGATAAGCTAGCTCTTCTTTTTTCACCTTTTATCAAATAGATCCCTCGCTTGCAATAATATTTACCATTGAATACTGTCTGGAAAAGCCTATAAACAATTCACAAAAGGCACACTCTCGATCCATTTTGATAACGGCTTTCGTATTTATTACGCTATATGTTTATTAAAAAAATTCATACTTTTTTTGTCTAATTTCACAGTGATGGGTCAATGAGTTCACAAGAACTTCTATTTGCCTATCCGTAATTCATATAAAAGTAGAAAGATGTCATAAGTAAAGTTCCACCTTTTATTCATTGTGATTGGTTGGAGATATATTGTTTCCAAACATCATTTTTTTAAAGCCTTTTCGGCATCTTAGGCCATTTAGACTTTAATTTGATTACCAAATACAGTATATTGAACTCCTTGCATATTTATTTATTTAAATACCTGGTAAATTCATCGGATGGCCTGAGGTCCGAACCCACTCCTCTTGACTTTTAGATTATCACTATTGCTATTTATCAACATCTCTAGCCTCTAGACCACAGATAATTTACAATTAGAGTTTAGAAATGTCGGCAAATAACAATAATAATAAGCTAAAAGTCAAAGGGAGTGAGTTCGAACTCTAAAGAATATTTATTTAAATCATTTGGATACCAGATGGTGTAAATAAATGTACCTGGATAATTTGTATTGTATAGTAATAGGCCTATATGTATAGTAATAATATGGCCTAATATGCCGAAAATACTTAAAAAAAAAAAATTTAGTGTGTCTGCATTTGGAAGAATGACTGACTTACTTGTGAGCTGAATGCCCCATATTTCTAGTTATTTATAAAAAAAAAAATGTTAATTTTAATTTAAGTTACAATAACCATTAAATGGATTGCTTCTTTTTACTTTCTCGTACCCTATATATGAAATATATAGAGAGAGAAAGTATTGGTTTCATGTCAAAAATTCGATGTCGAGATTTTGATGGATCTTCACGTTTTGAGGTCCCCTGAATCCAAAAAAGTGGTTTTCGCGACATGGTCTGTCTGTCTGTCTGTCTGTCTGTGTGTGTGTGTGTGTGTGTGTGTGTGTGTGTGTCAATTTTAAGCATGAAGGAATTGAGCTAGGAGGCTGAAATTTTATATTTAAGTTAAACACCCCCGGGACCGACAAAATAAGCTTTTAATCAAAATCGGCCAAAAAGTACTAGTACTTTACTGATGTACTTTTTCAGTTTTTTTCGATTTTCTCAAAATTCGCTCTAACGATTTTGATTAAAATTCAAAAATCAATTATTTTTTTAGATGCTCTTTCAAATGTATATTCTCGTTTTGCCCTCAAAATTGTTTGAAGCACACTTTACTCTTGTGCTTCATAGGAAAGATAGGAGAAATAAATGGTTGCCATGGTAACCGAATTTAAATCTTTTTCTTTTTATTAGATTAAAAATCAATTATTATTTAAACGCCCATTTTTTTTCGGAGAAAACATATCTCTCTCTCTCACAAAACTATCTTCTCTCTTTCTACGCGTTTTAAATTTTTCTACCTTATCTTCGCATTTGGCCAATGTTAATTTCCTATAGAGATTTGTATGTTAATTTCGATTCAAAAGGGGGTCCCCTTTGGAACTTTTTACGCATTTAAAATTTTTTTTTCCAATTCTTATGAAATTTTGTATTTATTTACGAATCTATATTGTGTATAAAATGTCCAAATATGAGATTAAAATTTTGAAAAATAACCATAGTTTATTTCAAGCAATCAACATTTAAAATGCAAGTTTGAAACTAAGGTGCTATGGAAAACTAAATATATCTCGACACAAAAAATCTGGTGTGACCAGCACAGTGCACAACTTTCTCTTACCGAAGGGTAAGAGAAAGTTGTGTGCTGTGCGCCAGTCACACCAGATTTTTATAAATAAGGATAGATTTTCAAGCATTTTAATTATATAATATAACTTTAAAAAAAATTTTTTATGTTGATATTTCAATTCAATCACGAAATAAGGAAAATAATTTTTTTCTTGTTTTACATAAGTATTGAATTCAAAATATTCGATATTGGAATTTTGATGAAAATACACGTTTTCAAGCCCCCTGAGGGCAAAAAAGTGGATTGCGCCAGATGTCTCTCTTTTACAATATAAAGTAAGAAGGAAATTATATACAGTTAATTTTATATTTAAGTAAAGTACACCCCTGGCAAACAACACGAAGCCTTTGAATAAAATCGCCCAAAGAGTACTAGTACTTTCCGGACTTTTTAACCTGGGCCCCAACATACCGTATATTTAAATAATGAGTATCGTTAAAGTCTATATGGCCTAAGATGCTGTAAATACTTAAAACAAAGTTTTTTCGATTAAAAAAATAAAATTGCTTTTGAGCCCTTATGCTCTAAAAGTAGGCCCTTTCATCAATATCTGGAGTTGAAGTGTTAAAAAATAAATAAATGAATATTTTTTTTGATGTCTTTATTTATTGTTCTATGCTTAACCATCCGCCTCCATAAAATTTAAAGCAAAGCTCTCCGGGTGGCCTAACTACTAGGCGTTCCCATTCATCGAGCTTTTCAACTCCGCTCAAGGTCTTTCAAGTCTGATTACTCATCATCTGATATTCTTAATCTAGTTCCTTGAGCTCTTTTATTAAATATAGATCAAGAGCGAATACAAGGGGGAGGGAGGGAGCGAAGGGAGTAATTCCCCCCCTCCCCGAAATTTGAGAAAAATATTTTTTTTTTGGGAATTAAAATTTTATTTTTAATATAAAATTTGAAAAAATAATTCTTAAAAATTTGATTTGTATATATATTCTGGTAAACAAGTACACCTTTAAATTATTGAAAGTAAGAAAAAAATCGTGTGACCAGTCACAACAGATTATCCCCCCCTCCTCCTCCCGAGAAACTCCTCTGGTCCCCTCTTGATATAGGCTAGATCAATTTTTTTTAACAAGTTCTATTTTTTTAAATCATACCTTTTCTTTTACAGGTAAGCTTCGATCATCCTTCGCCTAGGTCTTTCTTGTTCTGTGACGTCATATGTGAGTTTGGATGTTTTTATTTTATTTTTATATAAGTTTTTATTTTTTTATTTTTTTTTTTTTTTTGGATATGAGTTTTTTTTAGTATAGTTTTGATGTAGAGTACCTATTTTTTAATTAGATGATTCCTTTTATTATTTGTCTTATCTCAATTATTATAAAGAGTTTCGAAAAGTATTTTATTTTGTAAAATGAAATATTTTTTACTTCGTCAGTGAAGTAGGGTTGATCTGTTTGTTTATTTTTCAATCAGTCCGATTCTTCACTTCTCAGACCTGATGATTTTTTTTTGATTTTCTTCTTTAAAAAAAAATCTCAGTTTCAAGATTATTTTTTGTCTCTATTTATTTATTTTAAATTAAATAGAATTTCCCATTAATTATTATAGTTCTTCAAGAAATAACTTTAAATAGAACCTCCTTTGAATATAGAATGGATCCAAGTGTTGGTTTGAGGGTCAGAAGCGAGGAGTGTGGTGGGCTAGATGGGGGTCGGGCAATTCAAGATTGTTCGATCAAATTTGTTCAGTGACGTGTCCATTGAAAGCTTTGAAGTTGAAACTTGAAATCGAAGCACTGCCTTTGAGCACAATAGGCGTTATATGAGGAACAAAGTGGAGGGGGGGGATGGGAAGAGAGAAGTAGTGGGAGGGGAATAGTTACTCTAGATGATGTGGAGCTTTGAAATTGGCCATCAACACCTGTTCATTTGTAACAATAATAATAACAACAATATAGTTTTTTTTCACGTTTATTATTAGTATCCTTTAATTAACTTATATTTAAAAAAGATATTAATTTTAAACTGATAACCGTTGGCATAATCTTACTTTATTTTCGACATGTTCATCTCCATTGTTGTTTATTTTGTACAAATTGTTTACAACTCGTTTTAGGCTTTTGATTATTCCTTTCATAAATATCATACGCATATCATAACCGCACCATTATTATTATCATCATAAAAATCCGTTAAATATTAAAAAAAAAATCCAAGTAAGAATTGAATCTCTAAATAATTTGAAAAGAAAAAAAAATTCAATTACTTCTAAATTAAAATTTTATTAACTTTACAACTCATTTAATGAAAAACTTTGTTTATTAGTGATTTAAAAAGGAATGTTAAAAAGTTTATATAATTAAGCGTGAGATCCCGGAAAAAAAAATTTACCCTAGCCTGCGGGCTTTATTTTAAACCTGTTTTCTTCCATGTAGCTTGGATGTCTGTATTTGTGTATATAGGAATGTGAGATATATAATAAACTTTTTTAAATTTATTTTACATATAATTTATAATACTCTTAAAGCTGGTATTTAGAACTTTTTTTAATTTATCCTTGTTTTTTTTTTCTTTCATTATGAAATAAAATAAATTTCCTTTATCGCTAAGAGTTATGTTATTTCAAATTTCTTCGGCAAGTTTTGAACGATTCAACTCCCTTCCTCTTCCCCAGTTATTCGACAAAAAATTATTTAAAAAAATAATAAATTCCTCATAATTACAATTGAAATCCATCATATTTTAATGAAAATCTATTAAAATATGTATTGGAGTTGAATAATGAGAACAATTTTTTTATTTTTTTTATTTTAATACGTATAGCAAAAAAAGAAAAAATAATAATAATTCCAATTGAACTGAAAATTTTCATTTTAGAGGATATAATTTTCTCTTATCATTTAACTTTAATGATAATTTTCAATTTAATTAAATTTTTATTTTTATATCTTCTTTCTTTCTTCTAAATGAATTTCCAAAAAAAAGACAAATTCACTTGCTAATGAAACAGATACTGTATGTCAAATCAATAATAGAAATTTATTTTTTTTTCATTTCAATTGAATTTGATTTAACAGATTGAGTTCTTTTTATAAACTTTATTCAGAATTAATTGAATTATTTTGTGTGATAGAATAAAATAAAATATATTTGGTTTTGTTTGATGGCATTATAGAGATTAAAAAATTTATTTTTTGTTACTTGTTTTCATGATTATTTGATTTTTGATAACTGTACCAGACCAGTGGTTTCCAAACTTATGTTATCACGCCTCTCTTAAAAATATTTAATCCTACGACCCACCCCCCTTCCCCCATTTTATAACATTATACAAACACAAAATTTTTATTAGGCTATTAAAAAATCGACTTCAATAAAATATATTTGACTCCTAATAGTTTTTAAGTTATTTTTTACTCCAACTCAACTATTAAAATAATATATTAATACATAATACAGCCCTAGGTTATAATAAAAGATCTGCTTTTAACTTGTTTCATATTAATGATTTTTCCAAATAACCCTTTTCAACATTGATATAAAAATATATTTTTTTATAAATAAAAAATCGACAAATGCGTATTCGTTTATTAAAAGAATTTTAAAAACCTCAAACAATAGAGAGAGAGAGAGAAGAGTTAGCTAGTTAACAATACCGAATGACATCGGGCTTTTATATTCAATCCTTTGAATCTTTTGTTCTCAGATAGCGCATGTACTCTACATGTATATTTTATCTGAAATTCTAAAGGCCTAAGTTTTCTTTTTGAATTAAAATTTTATTTATTAAATATAAACAGAAATAAAAACCATCCTTTTGATGGATTAAAGTATTATTTATTAATTCAGATATACAAAAGTATTTTAGTATAAAAAATAAACTTTTCAATAGTTTTTTTAAATATCATTTTTCGGCATTGGAGGTCATTTCTCTATTTTTCTAAATTGTTTGGCAGTCGTTTTAAAAGTTATTATTATTATTATTTGAAACTCCTATTCGGATCCCCGTTTATTTACCCGAGGTGCGTAAGCGCTCGAAGGCACACACCTCAAACCCAACCGGTCTCTGGCCGTAGTCATCTACCGGCACTCCGTGAAGTTACATCATTTCCTATCTCTAACTCCTCCTGCTTTCGTCTCTAGCTAGTGAACTAATCCCATTTTCCTCTAGCTAGTGAACTAATCCTTATTTCCAATCCTTATTTATCCCGGTTCCTTTTATCCAACCTCTTCTATGCTAGAGAGGATGTCTTAGTTGAGGAGGGACTCCCTCAGCACCGGCGTGTAGCCTACTCCTTTCGAAGAACCCATCATTGAGAGGGAACCTTCTTTACGTCTCTTCCACAGGACTCGATGTCACTGTCTGCAACTCTCTCTCCTCGTAGAGTTGCCCCAGGGCTATTGTGGTGAGACCCTATATTCCAATCCAGGGCTTGTTT